>BLKR01007170.1:0-42616 GCA_011170035.1 Teleogryllus occipitalis | reverse complement strand
TTACGTGTTTATGATGGTTACGGAGGTCTGAATTGATCTCTGGGAAGGCGTGATTTGATTCTGGTTGGACCATTACAGGATTTTCCCAGGTGGTAGAGTCTGGCACCAGGAACTAGGTTTAGGTTGGTGAAGAATTTTTTTGATAATGTTGAAATGTGCTGAGTAATGGTATCGATGTTCAATTCTCTGTGGAATTGTTTGTTAGATACATACCATGGGGCGTTAACCGACTTTCGGAGAATTTTATTTTGAAAAACTTGAATTCCTTTTAGGTTTGTTTGTGCAGCACCGCCCCACACGGGACATGTATATATTAGTGATGGTCTTAATGCAGTTTTATAAATATGCAGGGTTATGTCAGTTTGGAGCGCCGATTTATGAGTATTTAGTTTGAAGAGTGCAGCATACGTTTTGTTCAGCCGATGGGCAATGTGCGGTTTCCATGTGAGACGAGTGTCTAGGATGGCTCCTGGGTATTTTACGGGGCTTGTTGTATGGGAGTCAAGGAACTGGGGAAATTCCTATTGTGATAGTTGGAGGGTTGGATTTTTTTTTAAGTGCGAAGATTTTTGCTTCGCATTTTGCTGCGTTTACGTGCAGGCGCCATTTTGCTGCCCATTCAGAGAAAATGTTGATGGCTGATTGTAAATTGTTGATTGCTAGTGAAAGATCTTGGTGTGTAGAGAATATCGCGGTGTCATCTGCATATAAAGCCGTGGCCCAGGATGTGATCTGAAGCTGTTAATAATTACGCTGCTCTTGTTAAAAGAAAAGAAGACCGCAACATAGGCATATCCAAGGATAAAGAGCAATTAGTGATGGTAACTTCGTTTCAGTCACATTCGACCGGCAGTCGGTATTACAAATACCATCTTCAAATGTCAGCCAGATGTACTATAGTATAAAACATTGTGTTTATAACCTAAAATTTAATGAATCAGCTCCACCAAATACTGATTATTTCTTTGCATAGATTGAAATAAATGGAAAAGAGGTACCTCTGAAATTGGTGCGTGTTTGCTTAAATACCAGACAAGTCTTCTAGAAGAGGTATGTAAGGTTACTCCATTTTCTGATATGTGCGATTGTCAGAACCGAAATTAACATATTGCTGCACATTTATTTATTTATTTCAGAATACAGATCTTCAGGTGATATAACATAAAAAAAAGGTTCCTGTCAATACAATGCAGGATTCCAAAAGTACTGGCTTTTAGCGAATCGCTGGCACAAATGTTCTCAAGGGTCAATCAGAATACCAGGTGAATAAATTGGAGTTCAATGGTTTCGTGGATTTCAAACAATGTTAGAAGATATTAAGAAAAATAGAACCAAGAATATTGTAGGAGAACTTATTAACAGAATACTCTGAATGTTTCAAGTTGTAAATTTGGACATAATGTTCTTCAAATACAATTACAGAGGTGTGCATATCAGTCTCTCTCTCCATCTCTCTCTCTCTCTCTCGCTCTCTCTCCCTCTCTTTCTCTCTCTCTCTCTCTCTCTCGCCCTCTCTCGCTCTTTCTCACTACCTCGCTCGATCGCGCTCTCTCTCTCTCTCTCTCTCTCTCTCTCTCTCTCTCGCTGTGTGTGTGTGTGTGTGTGTGTGTGTGTGGAAAAAGGGTGCCGTAAAATAGGGGCGTGAAGTTGGCTCCCCCACATTCTCGAAAAATCAAATGTCATACACCAAAGTTTTAAAAAGTTTTGCACAAGTCACACAACGCCGGAAATCGAAAATCAAATTTTGGACTTTAAAGTGACTTGCACCCCCACTTGCGAATTTCGAACTTTCGAACACACCATCGTATAGCAGAGTTTTGCCCATTTTTATCCTTCTTGTAAAAAGTTCTGCCCATGTCAAGCAAAGTCGGAATTTGCAAATAAAAATTTTGGGCTTAAACGTGCGGTAACACAACCACATGGAAATTTCGGAATTCCAAGCATACCAATGTTTTGCCCACGACGAATACAAGTTCACAGAGCCATTAAAAAGTTTACTAAACTTTTACTAGCCATACTAGTCACTATAAAGGTAAACTATCTGTCGGAACAGCAAAGTGACTACTAAACATTGTCTACGAAAAACGGCTAACTCCAGTTTTCACTCACCATACTAGAATCGAAGTGCTACTGTAGCCAAATTATAAGAAAAAATTGAATTTTGACCAATAGTACTTACAAAGAAATCCGAATTATATTGATGTGATCAACATAATTGGTTTCTGTGATTTTGATTTTTCAGAGCCCTTCAAACTTTGAAACTCAATTATCTCCAAAGTAATTTTTGAGAAATTAGCGGGGTTTCCTTGTTTTCTTTCATTACCAAAAACATTGCACTGCCAAAAGACAATTTGATGTCTATATAAACGACTGTTGCTGTAGTCTACGCCCAGTGCTGTAGTTATAGATATCTGAATTCGTTGAAAATATCTCCCCGCGCTTGAATAAGTCAATTTTTTTACAAAAATCACTCATTCGTAAATCAAGAGGTAGAATTCCTGGCACAATATAGTGAGGAATATTTGCAATTTGTGACAATTTATTTTCAATGGGGTTTGCTGCTTCAATGCGACGTTTTTTAAAAATACCGCGCACTCATACACATCGCACGTTCGACAGCGAACCTAGTGAGTAGCGGTAGAACTTCGTTACGAATCACGTAGTGACATCTGCTGGCATTTTCCTAAACCATCGTTTCCGTTTCAATTTAGTGCTGCACTCTAGCAGTGAGTGACCACACTATGATGTGCGACACGCGTCATCGTTTTCTACATGTAAAAAAACTTCTGTTATCACCAGATAACGGATTTCTTTGTAAATACTTACTAAATAAGCTAATATCGATACTAATATGCATTATCTTTATGATTCACAATGTGTAGAATCGAAAAATGCAACTTTTATTTTCCTTATTTTTCCATATTATGGGTTTTGGTTCATAATTGAAGTCCATATATTTCTTATAAATATCAGTTCATTTAACATATTAAGCTTAACAGAGAAATTTCGTGAATATTAAAAGTGCATCTCCAGAAAATGAGTTTAAACATTTTCAGTAATTTCTTAAATATTAGATTTTTTTGAAAATTAGGGGGAATTGACAACTGGAAAGGAAGCTGAGAATCTGTTAATATTTTAATTTGTGTGAAGAATAGATCCACTCGCTCGCCCTGAGGCTGTGTCTGATCGGTCTGAGGGAATTGCATCTCGTTTCAGTATCCACACTACCCCTTCTCCTTCCCTCTGAGGCAGCCACCCAGAAATCGCACAACGTCACAGAGATTTGGACATCAGAATTCAACTCATACAGCTCCTCATTGTCAGTTACAATCAGTCAGAATACCACGTGTTGGTTCAGTTCTATTAATCTCTCTATTAAGCCATTGTCAAATGCCCAAAGTAGCAAAAAAAGCCAGTATAAAATTAGAAGTTAAATTTCAGAGTTTAAAGATTAAAAAAGTTTATCAACTGCCAATAAAATATTATTTTGGCATAGTCATTTTTTATCATTATAAGTCCATATTGAACTCAATATTTTGATAAAAATAACTACACATATATTTACATATTTCTTACATTTTTAGCTCATGTAAACCCGTTTCCTTATTATCACTACTGAACATATTAAAAATTCACTGACTTTGCACTCCTCTTCAAATCTATATAAAAAATTGATGTGTGTGTATATATATATATATATATATATATATATATATATATATATATATATATATATATATATATATATATATATACACACATAACTCCGGCCCCAGACCGTGTGGTCGATCTCCATGAAAGTCGGCACATCTATGTGTTTTTTCACCCAGAAAGTTTGTGTGCTGTTAATTTTGTTGTAACCACTAAATGGCGCTGTAGAACAAAACTAAACATTCATGTAAAATGCAAACCCGCAGCAGTTTTGAATCTATATCGTCAAAGAACTCCTAAACAAAGCTGTCTAGGACATTAAAAACAAGAACTTTGAGGTCAAAGGCCTCAAAGAAATGTTTTTCGCAACGTAATCTAAAGGATGAGCTTCTTGAACATTCTATAACGTTTTTGCTGGTCCTGCGCTTCTCGATATTATCCCACCTGCTCAGAGACGAACAGAATCTGCAACTAAATGTGAATGAGAAGGACGGAGAGGGGCAGAGACAGACAGAGAGAGACACAGACGCATAATCAAACAGACAGGGTCAGGGAGAGATGGAGAGAGAGAGGAGAGAGAGACGGAGAAAGAGGGAGGTGAATAGCGATATAACGTCTGCTGGGTTCCTATAGTTCTGTGAAAGAATTGACGTGAAAGGTGTTTGTGAAAATATTAATTTAGAATGCAGAAAAAGAAGTAGCTCGAAATTTAAGTATTATTTTTTTGCAAACTTGCTTATAATGCACTAATCGGTATAACGAAAATTAATTTCATTTTAAAGTTCTACAAAGCATTTTATTTTCGAATTTCAAGCGGTAATTATGAAAATGAATGAAATCCTTCACATCGCTGTGAGTACAGTAGCCAATCATAACACCTTCCTAAAATAAAAATAAAAAATTCAAGAAGCTAATAAACGAAGTTAATTACTGATACGAAGTCAGAATAATATCAATAACATTAATGATTATTACAAACTTTACGTACCAGTAACTCTCTAATTATCCCTTGTGATAGCTCTCATTCTACCGGCAGAGATGACTCAGGACTATATATAATGTCACTGCAGTCTCCCTGAGAGGGGGTCCTAGGTTCGAGTCCGACTCTCGTAGGATTTTCGACACTAGCTTGTCAGCGAGGTCGAATTCAGTCGCTGTCTGGAGGAGAATACTAGCGGCCGGCTGCTCTGATCGGTAGTTTTCCGTGGTTTCTCCGATCATCACCAGGCGAATGCCGGAGCAGTACCCTGCCAAACGGGCCACGGACAGCGCGCGATCTGTCCTTCCCATTCCTTGTCCTATCCTCTCCCCTTACTCACACTTACACTAAATGCACTACACTACCACACATGCCGGAAGACCGGTTGGGAGCTTAGAGCTTGCTCCGGCTGGAGCGGTGCTCCGCAGGTTGGTAATACCTGGTTAGGGGAAAACTCCGCTAGCCGACGGTAGGTCGGCGCCGGATCTCGACATCCAGCGAGGGAAGACTATTGCTACTTCCTGAACTACTTCCCGATAAAACATGCACTACACTTACGTGACCCTAGTAGTTGACGCGCCCGGAATTGCTAACAATCAATCAATCAATCAACTCATTAGAAAGGATGTAGGAAAAAAGGAAGCAGGGTCCACAATACCTAGTGAATAATGTACTAATAATTATGACCTTGAAGTTGGGCAAAAACAATTCATGAATCGTGAATTACGTGTCCGTGTTACTTTTCTGTATTTAAATCAGCATGGAATTTTTGATGAATGGACTCATCAATGTGCAAAATTAATGAACAATATCCAAACACTAGTTCGAATGGGAGAACGAAAAACGTGAGACTACTACCAAATTGTATTTCTAAAAATATGACCAAAAAAGGGTTAGTTTGAGATATTTTATAAAAAAAAGTGTCACCTTATGCATTCACAGGAATGGACATTTAATTTGCCATCATGATAGAGAAATTAACAAGGTAATTAAATTCTGCGAGAACAAAAAGAAGCTGAAGGGGGCACCCGGGTTTGAACCGGGGACCTCTCGATCTGCAGTCGAATGCTCTACCACTGAGCTATACCCCCAACATGTCAAATGCCCTCAATTGTACGGCTTAAAAAGACTATAATTAAAATTTGAACAACTTTCATTGTATTGTTACATATATTGGCAAAACTTCATGCGTCCCGAGAGAAAATTATTAATGATTGTATGTAATTGAGTAGTTACGTTTAGCGAGCTCTTGGATGTAGTTCGGTCTACTGCCCACAGAGAGCACGAGTGGCGCAGCGATCGCGTTCAGCATACGCGTGGTGGGAGAAAAGAATCTCGAATGGAATTTGCTACAAATAAATGTCATTGACTACTTCCTGCGATATGTAGAGTTCCAATATTCATTAATCCTTAAGAATGGTGAAGATAACTTCATATTAGACAAGAGTGTATTGCTTACAGAGAAATAATGAAGTATCTTAATCAGCGATACAATTGGAAGTTTCCTCTACGGGGAGCATTATTTGTAGTGTTCAACCGACTTAAAGTTTATTTTTGGCACAAAGAACTTTGCAATAATGTAGAATTTAAAATATATTTCTGTTTGTTAATTTGCAGTTATTTAATGTACAAGCAGCTGAAATATTGAATGATTTTCGTGTCTGTTGGAAATGTATGATCACTAGGGCCCGGATAATTATGTACTAAAAATTGGGAAAATATGCACTTATGAATGTATTATAATATTCAGAAATATGTACAAAAAAGTTACATTATACTCCTCATAATCCTATTATCTAAAACGATCTCCGTAACAAGAAACAAATATGTTTCAAATTATCAGCAATGAAAGTTTTCCTGTTAAGTTTTAAGTAAGAGCCTTTTACTGACTAAAAGAGCTAACATTGCACGAAGCCATTAGTGCTTTTTTAAACTTGCCGAATACCACATATCCTCTGGCATGTGGTATATCCAATTTGACGGAATTGTCCCCTCATACCAATGCACTAACAGCTAACAGCGCAAATTGCAAATGGTTTCGAAAGCGGGGTGTTCTCCAAAACTGAAGATTTCTTTTTCTTCACTAGGTCCCTTTTGATCCTCGAATAATAAATGAACAGTTTTTAAAGAAGCGACTGCTGATGGGGCAATTTCAAAGTTGGCGGAAAGTTGTAGGGAAACGTCTCCGAAGATTTAATTGTAGTGCCTACTGAAAATGGGGCAATATAATTTTTCGACTTTTCACCATAAAGCAGCAATATAAGAATCAAATTTATATATAACTTGTATTAATCAAAGAAAAGGTTTTAGCATTGCAGCTCATAGAATCAATTTAGATGCCCCATCTCGTTAATTCTTTTTTTATTGGAAATCAATGAGTCAACCTGAGATCTAATCAGTTCTGCAACACATTGCATATACAAGTCAGGTTAGGAGCAGTAATTTTGGATACAAGACCTGCAGGGCTTCTGCTGCCTTGCATATATACGGCGTTAAATTAGTATCAGAAGGAAGACATAACTGTGTTTAACTCCATGAGACCACAAAAATTCCATTGTATGAGTAACAGTTTTGCAAGTTTGATGGTTGCATTTGGGTAAAACTTCACAAGTTATCAAAATAGACTTACACTTTTAACTATTCATTAAACATATTCCAACATTCCGAATATGATTTCCTCGCACATCAGTTGTTTCGTCAGTTGATACCCAGATGGGACCATCGCCAATTTCACATAATTGGAATTCATTGTTTTCATACAGTCTTTCTTATTGTAGATCTGTGAGGAATTGTTTCATGAGGATATTTTTACGGAAATTCACGTAGCATTGGATTGCATAGTTTCCATATGGGAATGTCGGCACAAACCACAACACAACACAAATGAATTCAAAAGTTAGATTTCTGCCGCTCAATACTTTGATGATTATGCGAATCAATCAATAAGAACTGTTTTTGGGTTTGAATATGTATCTTCGAAATTCGTGCTTGATGACACGTCGTGAATGTATGTTGAAAGATTTGAAATCACTGAGCACATGCCACATTTGTTTTATGTAACTGACACAGAAGTGTTTTCCTTCTGTAGAAAAGTGTTCAAATTCTTCTGTGAAGTGCTTCAGTCATACACTCATGTCAGAGAGATTTTTTCCCTAGACATTTTTAAGTAAAATTAGAATATGTTGTACTAAAAATATAAACTGAATCCACAATCTCGCTGTTCAATATTTCTCAGAGATTAGGGAATAAAAAAATAATGATTCAAATTTAACCAATTGACTTTTAGATCGTTTAAATTCCACTTAAAATGTTTTTTACGGTAGCGATATTGCTAGACTGCTCTGAAAACTGGTACTTGCTTGTGCTAAATTCTCACTCAGCGTTACCACTGACCCGTAAGTTTTAATCCAAAAGCTTCAGTGCCGCATCTTGATTTTGCTTCAGATTTTGGTCCCAAAGAATTAACATACAAACTAAGGCGGAGGCTCGCGTGTGACAATCGGGGACAGAAAAATGTCAACGGCGCCTCCTGTGCTGGTGCGTATAGTTTCTGATGAAGGATATGAACGTCTAGGGAGGCCCCTGAAAGATGCGTAGTGGGTGCGCGATATCGCCTACTAAACGTATCATTTTCACTAACCTAACTCACGTACAGTTCTCTGCGATACTCGTACTGAAAACTAACACACCAGAAGTTATGGATTGCGTCGTCGCCTTGCCCTTTTATTTGCAATACCGTCGATATAATGAAAAGACTCTTTTCAATGCGACGCAACAGCGGCATTTTAAAGAGGAGGCAAAAAAATGACAATGCTGAATTGTTTGTCAGGGAGATTCTTTAACAAAATCATACAAAAAAATTGAAGAATTAAATTTAAAAAATTGCAGAAAAATGGAAAAATTCAGTAATATGTAAACATATGTTCTTTTAGGTAAAATATGTAAATATATGTACTTTCGGGTAAAATATGTAAAAATATATACTAAAAAGTCAACGTTTTTTTGGCACTAACCGATATGAAACGTGAACATATCGCTGATTCGACTTGATAGATTTATGTTAGGAAAATATGTTATCACATAATTATCCGGGCCCTAATGATCACCTAAATACCTAAAGTACATGTCAATACCTAAACTTAGTTATTGATCACATCAAGATGTTAAGAATAATCAAGATAAATAGATCAAACAATATATCTTAAAGTTATTTAATTTAAGCAATTATTCGAAAAGAATAATTTAACCTACTTTAATTTCTTTTTAAGACTAGTTGTGCAGATAATTCGTGTGAATACGCTTTTCAAGCAAAATAACTTTAAAATACAGCCAGGGCCATTGGCAAAATAAGAGAATTCTGCAAGTGTCAGGGCCGGATTAATCCTAAGGGACTACAGGTTTATAATCAAAAACAGTTCCCCTAATAATACTAAAATAATAAACATACGTAAAGAAAATGAATAATTATGAAATATATTTGTATTTAACTCGAGCTAAATTAAGAATATTAAATGTTTTAAATATTTATGAACTAATTAATGAAGTATAAAATGATTTTGAGAGTTCCTACGTGCTCAGCCTGTTAAAGCAATAATCCTCTGTTCATACGAAACCATCGAAAGGTAGTGTAGCAAAACTTCTTTCAGAACATAGAGTCCTTGAAATATTATTATATAGATGTAGTAAATTTTATTTATACGTATATAATAATACGTATACAATAATATAATATAAAATATAGTATAGTTTTTTATGTTATGTAATTGAAAATGAGAGAGACGTTTCAGTTCGGAAATGTATTTCGTTGTAAAGCAAAGGTTTCGTCTAGGAGGAAGTGGTGAGTTTTATGGATGCACGTTTTCTTTTCTTTATTTCTTTTTTTTTTTCTTCTACAATCGTTTGCAAATTTTCCCGGTTTTCACCTTCCTTTCCTCATTGGCAGTCCGAGTAGCTCATCACCAATAAATATTTTTTATTGAATACTGTATTTATTAAGGGGATAGATTTCATTATTTTTTCCCTTTGCTCTCCATTTGAAAAATACTTGACAATAACTCAGTAATATTTTATTTAGCACACGATTAAAGAGAAAATTACAAAACATGAACTATTTCTGACTATTCAATTGTCATCGATGCTACCTATTCCTGTTACCCAGAATGGATCTGTAATTTTTATTGTTTTCAAGAAAACACTTTTTTAAAAGTCTAATGTACGTAATTTAATATACCTTCTAATATTGTAATATAACAATGATTGTTCGGTCAGTTTAGTAGATAAATGTTTTGAATTTAGCATTATTAAAGTTTTTCTTCCGACTTATCGTTCAAGCAAAACACAACACACAATTTTCTTTCGCAGAACGTTGTTCATAGTACTAATAAAATTTGGCCACAAGTTCGCGCCAAAATTGCAAAATATGATCTACTCAGCATTGTTTTGCAGGATAGGATCTTAAAAGGCTTTCACAAAAGAAGGTTAACGGATGATAACGAAGTTAATTAAATATCTTAAATGTTCAATGTAAGACAACAGCTTCACTTTCTTTTGCAGGGTGAAATTAGTAGTTTGTGTTAAGCTTTTAATTACATTAATATTTAATGCTAAATGAGTTGTGCACCCACTTTGAAGTGCAAATATAAAAGGGAATGGAGATTAAAATTCACATTTAAAATTCTAAAATGCATATTGTATTTAATTTTAATGCATTCATTACCAAACCTGAGCGAATGTTATTACTATAAAGTTCATAAACTAATCAAAGGTAAACTTTAATTTTCCGGAATCATTTTAAAGAGACGGTGCTGCCAGACGTCTTACTGGCGGGTTGGGAAGGGATGGGACTACGGCTTTCATTTTCTCTCTTACCGCTGTTCCGGAACCGAACGAAAGTTGAGAAAATCACCCACGTCTTTCTTTAGTTTTGTTAATTATCATACGCGTGCATAGCTTAAAACAAGAGAAGGGGCACGTGTATTTCTGAGCCCCCTTTTCTTTTGAACTTTTTTTGGTTTCTCTCCCTCACAAACGTACTTCTTAAGAAGAGAAAGTTTTGTAATTGAGCGCCAGGAAACGGCAAATTCCCGGCAGAAAAATTATTTTTATTTACATATGAAATAGCATATTTTTCTAGTAAAAGAGTGAGACATACTACAAAGAGAATGACATTACACCATTAATGGTAAAATTAATAAATACAATTCATTTTACGTTAAACAATGTACTACACGGTAGGGAGATGACTTGAAAAGTCACTTCCCCAAACGTTATAGAAGAAATTTCCAAATTGTCGGGTTAAAAAAGGGGTGAATCAGATATTGAACATATCTAAGGAAATACAATGTTTTTACGTAAGACGATGGGGCCTCACCCATTTTGGGGAGGGGTGGAGTGGAGTTGGGGTGACGGCCTCCCATGCGCCGCCCTACGAATATTGCGGAATGGTTATGTTCACCTGTTCCAAGTAATCCAAATACAGTGTTACCCTGATCCCTTTGCAGTGCTGATGGAGGAGTTCTATTGCCGTTTACAGTGCTTTTTTACTTTCTTCCAACAGAGTAGAGAGAAGGTTATATGATGCTGCGCGAAACAGAGGCGAATTTTCGGCAGAAAAACTCGTATTCATGATCTCTAGTGACAAAAAATTGTATAAATCCTGTTGTGAAATTAAGAAAAATCCTCTAAGACATAGCATAGCCAGAAAGCGTGTTTTGTGGGTCCTTGTTATCGAAAAATTGAATGACGGCAAAACGCCTGTCTCTCCGTCCGTCTGTGAACAACGCCGATTTTCTCCAAAATTAAAATTCCTCAATCGATCTGGCTGATGCAGGGGCCCCTTGAATATGAAACCAATATTTCAATTTTGGGGGGTACTTTACATGAAGCCCCTGGGATTTTTCCTAATTTAAAAAAGTTTCCTTCGTTTTTGATTAAACTTTGTTGTTGGATAGTTTGAAAGACGTTTAAGAGGATGATGTAGGTCTCGTTCATTAAAACCCAAGATTTTGCAAAAATGCGCAAGTTCAAATTTTTTTGGTATCTTCCTACAACTAAAATATTGGAGAGAGAAATTTTTTCACTTGAAGAAATCTGTTCCTTAAAGATTGATTTTGAAATAACGTCAAGTAGAATTTTTCGAAAATTTGAGTACTTTTCGAGTAAATTAAAAAAATCGATTGAAAATAGGGGAGAGAAAGTACGTGCTGTTTTAGCATCTCTAGTTTTAAACCTTTTTAGACCTTGAAGACACCTCCGCATGTAACCTTAGTAATTTATCAATGTTTATAAATACATTTGAAAGAAAATATCTGTTACACAGACGTACGAAAGATAGACAATTAAAGTGCTGTGATTCTCGAAGATGATAGCGAAGAAGATTAATAAAGATAAATGAAAAATAACAACCTCTGACAACACCTTTTAGTTTCCTGTGTGCAGAAAAGAAATGTGGAAGAAAACTGGAAACAGTTATGAACTGTAATATGTGTGTACTGTGCAATACTTTTTCTGATTTCTGACTCATCTGCACTGTTTGTTTCCCTGCGTGGAAAGCACAGTCAACTAGCTCATCTTATCCGACTATTATTATTACTACTAAGAGGCGGATTTTAATAAAATATCATTTTTCACTTTAGAACAATGCCGTTTAGCATAGAAATTAATTTTAGATTGAGGCAAAAGGAAATGACCCTTTTTATGTCGTGTTTGCATTTTTCGCCGATTTCATAATTTTAAGTCAATTTTATAATCTTTCTCCGTAAGTTTTAATGCATTTTTGCTGATTTAATTGATTTTAATATCATTTTATTGGTACTTGCTTCAAATAATATTTAGGTGATGCAACAAATCTTATCCACAGAAAATCTGAGCTGCCTATTCAATTTTTTCGCTCAGAAATTGTAATGCCAGCCGTTTTGAGAATGTAATTTAACGTTCCTGGGACGCCTATCAGCGCCATTGTCAGTTCGGCCGATATCGGGATTACTAAAATAGATTTTCTGGTAAAGAACAGTCCATTCGAAAAGTTTGCAAGTTGAGTTCACTTGAACTCATTTTTATCCTTGGCAAGATGTTAGAATATTACAGAAAGAGTACTCGCAGTATTGTCGCAGGTTTTCTATGGCAGAGATAAGGGACTGAAAAATTAGACGAGTGAGGGGACGAGTGAGGAGACGAGTGAAGGAACGAGTGATGGGACGAGTGATTGGACGAGTGGTGGGACGAGTGATGGGACGAGTGATGGGACGAGTGATGGGACGAGTGATGGGACGAGTGATGGGACGAGTGATGGGACGAGTGATGGGACGAGTGATGGGCCGAGTGAGGGGACGAGTGAGGGGACGAGTGAGAGGCCGAGTGAGGGGCCGAGTGAGGGGCCGCGTGAGGGGCCGCGTGAGGGGCCGCGTGAGGGGCCGCGTGAGGGGCCGCGTGAGGGGCCGCGTGAGGGGCCGCGTGAGGGGCCGCGTGAGGGGTCGAGTGAGGGGATGAGTGAGGGGCCGCGTGAGGGGCCGAGTGAGGGGTCGAGTGAGGGGTCGAGTGAGCGGACGAGTGAGGGAGCGAAGATAGAGGGGTGGAGGGAGGGGACAGGGGAGAGTACGAAGGAAGGGATCGGGGACGAGAGAGAGGGCGAAGGAGAAGACCAGGGAGTGGACGAGGGAGGACGTGAGGGAGAGGCCGGGGACGTCGGCCGAGACGGACCAGGCGAGGGCGCAGAGGAAGGCAAAGGCGACAGGGAGGTGCAGGGCAGGGGCGAGGACAGTGCAGAAGGTTCCGCCGTGGCGAGGGCGGGGCGGAAGCCGAGTAAACACGCGCGGTGCCCCTTCTCCCGCGCTCGCCGCCGGCGAATGCGGCCCACAATGCAATCACGGCCGCCGCAAATATTTGCGTCGGGACGTCGCAATTTGCGGAGGCCTCCCCTTGCGGGCGCCCGGGCGGCGTTCGCCCCACTCCAACCTCGAGGTCCTCCCCCGGCTCTACCCCCACTTCCCGCTTCCTTCTCCCCTCCACCGCCCAGACAACACGGCGCACGCGCGGGGACTAAGGAACAAAAGAATAGAAACAAACTAGCCCTTCCTCAGGGCGAAATTCCCCCATTGTCCATAACCCGTAAGTCCAACTCCCACTTCACGCCTCCACCCTCCACCCCTCAGCACCTCTAGGGGTGCGTCAACTACTATGATTATTGGTCCCGTATGTGTAGCACATGTTTTTGCTCGGGAGGTGGCGGTGATCTTCCTCCGCTGGTTGGCAAGATCCGGCGCCGACCTACCATCGGTTAGAGGGGTTTCCCCAAGCAGGTATCTCCTACCAGCGGAGCACCGCCCCAGCCGGGACACGCCCTAAGCTCCCGACCGGTCTCCCGGCACGTGGTAGTGCATGCAAATGTGTGTAAGGGATGAGGATAGGATAAGGAAGAGGAAGGAAATATCGCGCGGGGTCCATGTCCCGTTTTGTTACGGATCTACTCCAGCATTCGCCTGGTGTTGATCGGAGAAACCTCGGAAATTGCCGACCAGAGCCGACCGCTAGAATTCTCCTCCAGTCAGCGACTGAATTCTACCTAAGTGAAAAGCTAGTGTCGAAAATCCTTCCGCCGTTGGGACTCGAACCTAGGACCTCCCGGTCAGAGGCACAGCAGTGACATCAGTTGATGCTCTGAGCCACCTCTCGCGGTCAGCACTTCGATACACGCACGGGGACAAAGGGGCAAAAAATTGCAAGAAGAATTATTTTCTAAAGAATAGAAACAAACTAGCGTAGCTGCTTGGCTGTCCGGGGGATGCCGCGTCCTAGACACAGGTGCCAACGTTTCGGCCACCATTCTGCGACCTTCCTCAGGACGAAATGTCCCCGTTGGCTATACCCCGTTGCCTCCCAACCCATTTCACTCCTCCCCCCTCCACCTCGTAGCACTTCGGTACACGCCTCGCTCGGTGCCACCTTGGTACTCGGTACACTCATTACAAGAATTATTATTTTTTAAAGAATAGAAATAAAGTAGTGGCATGTTGCACCAAAAATGCCGCTGAACAAAAACAAAAACTACACAAAAAGGTTTTCAAAAATGTAGCACGCACACTGCTCCTGAACAACAAATAAAATGCTTTAGTAAAATACTGTAATAAATTAAATATATTAAGAAAACAAAGTTTTCACAAAAACTGCAATATCATATTATATATGTTAAGTTTTGGTCCTTGTATTTTAGAACAGACTTTTACTATTGGAGTTGAATTCATTTAAATAATTCCACACTTTTCATTTCACAGTAATTTTGAAAACTCCTTGGATATCTGCCAGACACGTGGAATCACTTTCAATGGCAGTGACTTGTCCAGGAAACAGCTCTATTTCATACTACGAATCCGCCTACTTTTATGAATTGAGAAGATAATAAATTGCTATTACTGGAGGATTCATCACAATAATTGTTAATCATACAATTTCTAGTTTTTACAAGAAACTAATTCCAAGAGGAGTTCAAAAACTTGAAAATATTGTATTGTATATTCAAGAGCTACTGGCACAGACACCCTTTCCTTTTCCATCAGTTTATTTCTCTCTAAAATGAAACAAAACAAGGAAGCTAGTGATTTGATACTATAACATTAGATTAATTAATAATGCTGAAAAAAGTGAACTTTCTTTATTCTCCATAAAGTTACTGTACTCAGAGTTGAAGCACAAATTTTTCGAGGTAAATGAGCACAACGTCAATTGATGCAAAATTAGAACTAACAACGCGGGAACACAGTAATGAGAATGCAGTTTCTAAATGGTGTATTTCATAGCCCCACTCATAACGTACATTATGTATCCACACCTCTGGTAGAGATAACATAACGTAGTTTAAGGCAATGGTTTTCTAAAAGGCGTGGTGGCACAAAGTGACCCTGGTTTGAGGGATAAGTTAAGGCCCAAAAGATATAAAAACTGTGATTGACGTACATTGGGGAGAAGTGTATTCTGCGCACGTCTACTAATTTTAACACAGTTTTTAACGTTACTAGACCGATTTAGAGAATATTCCAGTTAGAAGTTTATAAACAGATGCGATAGACGAGATTTATTACCAAGCAATTCGGTTATTTGACAAATTCGCCGTGTGTCGTTCACCACTTTTTGCAATGCAACATTATAAGGAAAATCATAGATACAGTGCACCAACAAAGTCTCTCCGCACAGAGCCGTATCCGGGCCTCCTTTTAAAAATTGCATTTGTGTTGGCAGCAACCAAATCACTGGGAAACGAGTGAAGGAAACAAAATTTGCAGCATCTATTATGATTGTGGTGAGTACACAATTTACGTTCTGAATCTGCAGCTCGTGCTACCAACATTATTTCTGTTGCTAGCACTCTCACCAGCAAGGTGCCACCGCGGAGAAACATTTCTGGCGCACTATATAAGAAATCTTTTCTTGCAATATACTCAAATACTACCTTTCGATTGAATCTATTTGTTTACATTGCTCTTAACAAACAGTGACGAAGAAACAGCAACGAATTTAATTTAATTTTTAACTTACTTTCAATTTCTTTCAACCGCAAGAGCACAGAAAGAAAAGAAACGGGATGTTTGAAATTGAAATTATAATTGTCCGCGATCATAATTTTTGTGATACAAATAGTGTAGCAAATGCATGTTTTTCACCGAGGGCGTTATTTTAAAATTTGTTGTGTGAACTTTCATTTACTGTTTTCCCAAATTTTCACGTAATGTATTTCCATATTCCGAAATTTTCTAGTATGCTCTTTTGAGAGATACAGATGCATTTTTTGTTTCGTTCAGACCTCATAGTCTGGAGCAGGATTATCAAATTTTAAACTTTTAAAGACTGGGATCAATTTGAAACATCAAAAAACTTGTGCATTTGCATGATGCAGTGAGTGCTCTGGTTCCCTCCGTGGAGGTTTAAGAGGACCTTTGGGAATCCGGGCTATGTCATATACCAGAAAATTTCCACAAAAATCCACCTTTTCTGTATCAGAGACGGCTAAAACATGTTTTTCTCTGAAACAAAATCTACAGTTTTCCTGCGGAATTACCCCATATATCATAGAGCGGTACAAAAGAAAGTAACAAATCTATTACTGAAAACCAAAATTAAATAATTTGGTAACCCTGCTTAGGCCACGTCTTATGCTACAAAAGTTTCAGAAGAAAATCTACCTTTTCAGTATCAGACACCGCCAAAACGTGTTTTTCTCACAAAAAATCTGAAGTTTCCGTGCAGAATTACGACCTATACCGTAGTGGCTTAAGAAAAAGCAAAAATTCGACTACAGAGAAGGAGATAATAATTTGGGGACCCGTGCGTGGGTCGCGTTGATTGCCAGAAAATTTTCAGAAAATAAATCCACTTTTTCAGTTGCAGAGAACTCTAAAACGTGTTTTTCTCCCCAAAAATCTTTTGTTTTTTCTTTCAGTTTTTCGTGCGAAATTACCACCTATACCAAAAAGTGGTTTAAGAGCAAGTAACAATTTCTCTACAGACAAGAAAGATTCAATGATTTGGGAAGCCGTGCTCGGGCCACGTCGCAAGCCACGCGGGAGCGCAACGGGAGCCCTGCGCGGCGCCATCCGATTGGGCGACGCCGCCACCTGGGGGCACTCCGCCGCGCCACCCGCCCAATCCAATTGCTTAAAAAACAGAGCCAATTTCATCATGATTGCGCCGCCTGCCAGGCGCTCCACCGCATGCCGCGCACGTCCGCTGCTCCTTCGCCGCCGCCACGCCCCCTCGCGGCGCCCTCGCCGCCTTCCGCTCCGCACTGCCCCCTAGCCCTGCCACGCCCCCAACACCCCGACGCCCCTACTCCCTTCCGCTCCGCACCCCCTCCCCTCGCCCTGCCCACAACACCCCGCCCCGCTTCCAACACCCCACCCTCCCGATACCCTCGTTGCTCCTCCCGACACCCTCGCTGCCTTCCGCTCCGCACTGCCCCCTCGCTCTGCCACGCCGCCAACGCCCTACCCCGCACTAAAAACCCCGCCCCTCGCTGCCTTCCGCCCCGCACCTCGTCATGCCACGTCACCAACGCCCCGCCCCCAACATCCTGCCCCGCTCCCAACACCCCGCCTCATCCCTTCCGCTCTGCAATCCACCCCCTCGCCCTGCCCACAACACCCCACCCCGCCCTCCCGATACCCTCGGTGCCTTCCTCCCCGCTCCGTGTTACTATCATCCTGCCCCGCCCCCAATGCTCCACGTGGCCCGCCCAAACCCAGCCTCTTCCCGACATCCTCACTGCCTTTCGCTCCGCACCCCTACCCCCTCGTCCTGCCACGCCCCCAATGCTCCACGTGGCCCGCCCAAACCCAGCCTCTTCCCGACATCCTCACTGCCTTTCGCTCCGCACCCCTACCCCCTCGTCCTGCCACGCCCCCAACGCCCCGCTTCACGCGCAACACCTCGCAACGTCCCGACACCCTCGCTGCCTTCCTCTCCGCTCGGCCCTTCTCTCGCCGCGCCCCCTCCCAATGCTTTGCATGGCACACCCAAACCCTGCCTCCTATCGCTGACCCTACCCTCGCCCCCTATTGCTCCGCCCTGCCTCTGCCTGCCCCTGCCTGCCCCTGCCTGCCCCGCCGCTTCCCACCGATCTCATCCTGCAACGCATGCCCCTCCCCGACCACGTCTCGCTCGTCCCAACGCTACCACTTCCATCGCCTCGCCACTGATTCACCCGCCCCCCACTTCCACTCCGTTCCGTCCACTTTGCCCCGCCCCGCTCCGCCCCATCATCCTCGTCTCCTTCCGCACCGCTCCCTCCCTCCCCCAGCGCCCAACCAACATTTTCGGCACCCCGCTCCGTGTCATCAACATGATCTCATCCCACCGGAAGCGGTAGCTCAGTGCATCAACTGATGTCACTGCAGCCCCTCTGACCGGGAGGTCCTAGGTTCCCACTCCCCACGGCGGCAGGATTTTCGACATTAGCTTTTCAGCTGGGTCGAATTCAGTCGCTGTCTGGAGGAGAATTCTAAAGGCCAGCGGCTCTGATCTGTAGTTTTCCGTGGCTTCTCCGATCAACACCACGCCAATGCCCGAGCAGTACCCTACCAAACGGGCCACGGACCGCGCGCGATCTGTCCTTTCTCTTCCTTTACCTATCCTCTCCCCTTACACACACACTTACACTAATATGCACTACACTACCACATATTCCGGGAGACCGGTCGGGAGCTTAGAGCTTGTCCCGACTGGGGTGGTGCCCCGTTGGTTGGGAGAGTCCTGGTTAGGGGGAAACCCGCTAGCCGACGGTAAGTCGGCGCCTGATCTCGCCATCCAGCGGGGAAAGATCACCGCCATCTCCCGAGAAAAAAACATGCACTACACTAACGGGACTAATGACCAAAGCAGTTGACGCGCTCGAAAACCCGAAAAAATCAATCAATGATCTCATCCCGCTCCGCTTCGCTCCACCCTACAAAGCCTCGCTTGGCCCACGCCGCCCTCGCCTCGCCCAACAACCTCCCCACCTTCCTCTCCGCTCGGCCCTGCTCCATTTGCGCTGCCCCGCCCTGCTTCGCCCCACCCGCCATCACCCTCGCTCCACCTCGCTCCCACTCGTTGTTGCTTTGTTGGTTGCTAGTGATTCCGGGAGTCAACTTTTCAGATCAATAGTCTCGTGAGTGTAGTGCATGTTTTTCCTCGGAAGGTGGCGGTGTTCTTCCCTCGCTGGATGATGAGATCCGCCGCTGAACTACTGTCGGCAAGCGGGTTTTTCCGCAACCAGGTATTTCCCACATGCGGGGTGCCGCCCCAGCCGGGACTAGCTCTAAGCTCCCGACCGGTCTTCCGGAATATGCGGTAGTGTAGTGCATGATAGTGTACGTGTAAGTGTGTGTGTAAGGGGAGAGGATAGGACAAGGAAGGGGAAGGAAAGATCGCGCGCGGTCCGTGACCCATTTGTCTGTTGTCCGTGGTCCGTTGGCCGGCATGTGTGGTAGTGTAGTGTATGGTAGTGTAAATGTGTATGTAAGGTAAGAGGATAGGACAAGGGAGAGGAAGAGTAGATCGTGCTCGGCCCGTGGCCCGTTTGTTAGGGTACTGCTCCGGTGTTCTGCTGTTGACCTCGAAACCACGGAGAAGTACCGATCAGAGCAGCCGGCCTCTAGAATTCTCCTCCAGACAGCGATTGAATTAGACATAGCTGACAAGCTTGTGTCGTAAATCTTGCCACCGTCGGGACTCGAACCTAGGTCCTCCCGGTTAGAGGCACTGCAGTGACATCAGTTGATGCCCTGAGCCACCTCTTCTCGTCTCACACTCGTTCTGACCCATTCCGCCTCGCTCCATCTTCGCACAGCCCCTCCCTTACTCTCCTCCAGGTCACCCAGCAAAGCCTATTTCTCCCATCCCTACTCTGCTCCGACACGTCCCTTGATACCCACCCGGCTCCCCTGCTCCTCCATTTTCCTCTACCTCCCGTCCTAGCTTCGCTCTCTCCCTCGGTCGGGGACTTGGAACTTGTCCCGGCTGGGGCGGTGCCCCACTGGTGCGAGATACCTGGTAGGGGAAAACCCCGCTAGCCGACTCTAGGTCGGCAACGTATCTGGCCATCCAGCGGGGGAGGACCACCGCCACCTCTCGAGCAAAAACACGCACTACAATTACTAGACTAATGACCATAGTTGACGCGCACGGAATCTCTATCAATCAATCAATCAGTTTCGCTCTCTCTCCTCCGCTGCAACGCCGCGCCAAACTTTTTCCTTCTCCTTCCTGCGCGACACGCCCGGACTGCTCAGCCTGAGAAGTGAGTTTTTCTCATCGTCAACAGCAACATGTACTGGGACATTGCAAGGAAAAAGGCACATTATAATCTTGCCTGATCGGGAATTGAACCCGGGGTCGCGTCATGGAAAGCGAGCTGACCAATTAGCGAAACTGCGAGGGCCATGGAGGTGAGTAGTAACCAGAAAAACTAAAAGAGATGATTAATAGCATCCCTAAGCGGGTTAATTCTGCATTACTGTAAGGACAACTGTTGTAAAAAAAGAAAAGGAAATTAATTGATTTTCATGTCATGTAGACATCTCTAAAGTTGGAGCTAGCATATAAACAGGTCAAGGATGCAAATATTTTAGTTGAAAAAAATTATCGACGTAAGCCGAGAAGATCAATGTTATTGATGAAAAACAGTCCCTAAAATGTAAATTCTGAGAACAAACACGACTAATCTAATTATATATTTTCTGAGCAACAAGTCACCGCAAGTTTTAAATGTTCATATGTTATAGAAAGGTCAGAGTCCGAATCTGGCTAATTTCCAAATTACTTTGTTAATGTTAACATTGAGCAAAATGGGAGGATGAACCCGGATTGAAGACGTGACATTTACAAATCAACTTACAGAGGCAGTGTTGGTAACTAAGAAGCGTTTACTGCAGACAAAAAATACTGATCGTTGGTTACGAGATTTTCAAGCCCCACTTACCCTATTAACAGTTTCATAAAATTCTCATTCCGGTACACTAATGGGGATCATCGGCGGATCCCACAATAAATTGAAATATAAATTAAGGAAAATATTGTAGATTTAAGAAATACTGCATTTCTACTTGGATTAATAATTTAATGCTACTTTAATATTACAGTATTGGTGTCTTCTCTTTTTCTTCTTTTTCCCTTTCTTCTTCTTCTTCTTCTTTTTCTTCTTTTTCCTTTTATTCTTCTTCTTTTTCTTCTTTTTCCTTTTATCCTTCTTCTTATTATAATTATTTTTCTTCATCTTCTTCTTCTTATAATTCTTCATCTTCTTCTTTTCCTCTTTTTCTTCTTCTTTTCTTCATCTTCTTTGGTCCCTAGCTAGCAGCAGGTGGAGGCGGCTTTTGGTGCCGCTGGACGCGGGACGTTGAGCAGCACATGCAGCCAATTCTGGCGGTTGGCGGCTCGGTCTCTGATATTGAGACAGCGGCTCTTCAGGTTTTCCTCGGGGTTCCCAATATCTGACGTAAGCATTGAATTGATGTAATTATTGTATTTAAGAATATATTACTATGCATATCTAGAAGTTCGTGTTAAATATTTTCAGTTTTTGAGGTTTAGCCACAACACTTACGGGACTAACGATCATAGTAGTTAACGAGCCCGGAATCACTAATCAATCAATCAATCAACGAAGCGACTACGCATGGCTACGGTTTCGAACTGTTTTGTAAAGAAGTGCTAAGCATTGAAAGACGAAACTATCACATTCAGAAAGGTTCTAATAATAATGGTCGTAACTAGAGACAGACTTTTTATGTAATTATTTTTTTTTGTTTTTCTACTTACCGAGCTGAAATTGTGGCGAAACGTCACCGTCATAACACAATATCAAATTTTTCGTTTCATATTTTTACACATCTAGTACTATATTACATAGTTTATATATTTTGTTTTCTCACAATTTTTTTTAATTATATGAGTTTTCTTCAATTTTATTACATATTTTTTATGAACAGAAGTATTTTAAAAGATCAGCATTTTTTCGTAAATTATTACTGCCTACTCTCCTCCAGGTACGCTACGTGAAGACGCGGTCGTATGTTCTCACAGTTATCTCAGTGAGGGAAGTGTGCATCAGCGACTGAGATCATTTTCACCTTTAGGTGTGAAACGTTTCGTGAACTTTAACCTTAATTTACGAAAAACTTTGGCGATCGCCGACGTGTAACACTTCCATGAGAATGTGGCACGCGGGAGTGATTGTTTGTTGGTTCCAGTTTGTACGATGGCTTCTATTGCGTTTGGTTTGACTGCTAAACTACGGTCCTGTTTAACATGATGAAGCTTTTACTACAGACGGGAATGTTGTATGGTGCAAAGTGTGCATAATCTTGTTCTTCCCAAATGATTTTTAAAATGTTTTTATTATTTTTAAAGTTTGTATAAGCATTGTTTTATAAATGTCATTTCGTATTACTTAAATGTTTTTATAATTAGAATATTTTAATATTACATATTATATCCGATTTTACATATTCGTACTGATTTCATTCCATATTTATGTACATATTTTGACGTTTCGTACAGCATATTTTTATGGTCTCTAGTCATAAGCGATGAAATACTATACAAAGAGGAAAAAACACTACGCGGGGTTGAGTCTCTTCTATGGGTGAGCGACTGTTAAAAACTATAGTATGTCAAATTCTGGTGACACCTGATGTGAATTTGTTGAAAAACCTACGTGATAAGCGCGAATTTCACGGTGTAGATTTCCCTGTGTCCCCTTGCATTCATTCCACCACTTGTTACATTTATAATTCATCAATCATTCCCCTATATTACTCGAAAAATCCTACATCCCTCTTCCCTCATTGTAAACCCCGAGAGAATTAAAACTTTATAACACATTAAATTTGTAGTATTAAATCATCTAATTTAATTTAATTATATGATAAATCTGGTAAATTAAATATGCTTACACAATGTTTATTTCTTGAACTGACAAAAATGTATTCTACCTTCTATTCAATCGACAGGCAAAATGGAAGCAATGATCTGTGAGTGTGGCACATATTAGTTGACAAGGCATACTTTGATATTCGTGAAGTACCCTTTCTCTGAAATAAAATTACATGTCTCTAAACGAACGGGAAGATTCAGAAAGGTAGTCCATTAATTCCAATTTGTCCTAGTTGTTCAACGTATCCCACATGTATCATAGTTTTCAATGAACTTACACATTCTGCTTTACAACTTGGGAAGCCCTGGCGGAATGAAACATTTTCTACCTAAGATCCAAGAGTCTCTACTAACTCAGTAATTCGGACGATAACTTCAAAAACAAAGGCGAAGAATTAAGAGACTTTGAAAGTCCTGATAAATAAATATATTCATTTTTTTATAAATGCCATGAAACTCCTGTAATAGGAGAGGTTTTAGAGCACTTTGTTTTTAAGAATATTGAAAAAGGAAGTGTCGTTATTTGTGGCTGAGTTTTTTAAGTAGCATTTAACAACTAGTCAGTCTTTTCATTACTCAAACCGTGGTTGCTTTCAGTAATTTTTTCCCAAAGAGTTGGAGAAGTAAAAAAAGCAGCATGTAGATAATGTAACACGAATATATAACAATGAATATATATATATATATATATATATATATATATATATATATATATATACATGAATAATAATTAACAATGAAATATCAAATTTATACGGATATTTTCAATTTCAAGTCATCAACGCCCAGAATGATGGTTTATTTTCAGTAGTTATCTTTACAGATTATTTTACTTTATTTTAATCAACATCACGCTAACATTACATCACATTATTTCTGTTAGAAATAAAAAAAATGACAATTTTCTGGCCACAGTATCTCTTCGATATCTCTGCAAAATATAATTTGGTTCAGAAATTTTTGTTACTGTTTATGACCGTTTCATTAATATCACTTCAAAATGTACGTTTATCTACAGAAGTATTTAGCAGTGACATTCCAAAGATGGGGGTGGTTGAAGGGATCATAGATTCAAATAGACTTACCCAGATTCTATCTTCGTTTAAGTAAGGAGTTACATCTAGTTGTTCATCCTTCAGGATTTTCTGTTTAGTATTTTTATAAACTCTAAATGACAGTGAAAGAAATTGAAAGACGGATGTTTACGAACCAAACAGGAATCATTGCCATACGTTATCGCAGCGTGGAATCTCCAACAATCTCTTACAGCAGCCTCACTTACGATCTACCAATGAAAATAATTACTGTGCATTTGATGAATGTTGAACTAGTTCATAAAAAAGGGGCGTGTTCACCTTTGATCGTCTCCTCACGGGAAGGACCACAAGTACGCAAAATATTCAGAATATACTTATCTACATTTCCCACACATTAAAAAATGAAAATATTTTACCACTTGAACTCGCAAGAAATATAAGTAATATAATGCTAACTACATGTAGTGTAAGTTCTAGAGCATATACAATTTTCCTTCAATTATTTTGCAATTTATTCTGGGGTCAGCCGTTACTCACCCTTCTTCCATCGACTGCCAATGAAACGCGTCTTTTTAAATTATCCAAGAACAATTAAGGACCAAAAGTGATATTCAAACTCTTCTTACTCTATTTTGATATTTTTCTCCTTCTCCTTGTTCTTTTTCACCTTTATTTTCTACTTCTCCTTTTTCTAGTTTTTCTTATTTTTTCTTTGTTTCTAAACAATTAGCATTGAAATTGCAGGTCTAGTTTCCGGAATCTTCGATTTCTCTCGTCATTTTATTGGGACCATCAGAGATAATTTCTTCTTATTCTTCTTTTTACCGGTTTCTTAACCGCTACTTCGGTCTTCCGGTGCCTAATCATCTTTTCCAGTCTTCTCTGTTCTTTCAGAAATCAGGAGGTAATTTCCACTTCTCGATTATCTTTATGATCTGGTAGTTCCACTCTGGTCTTGGCCTTCCTAGTTTTCTCATTTCACTTGGTTGCCATTCAAATGATCTTCTGGGGAGTCTTTTCTCATCCATTCGCTGTACATGTCCACACCGAGTGAGTTGTTTCTTTTCAATTTATTCTATAATATCATGTTGCAGATTCATTATCTCCTTAACCCGTTTATTTCTATTTCTTTCCCTTCTAGATATTGCTGTCGGTCTTCTGAGTAAATCCATTTCCAGAGCTCTCAATTTTCTTTTCTATTGTTCTGGAAAACACCATATGTCTGCTCCATGCAATATAACACTTTCAATCATACACTTATATATTCTATTTTTCGTCTTCTTACTTATATTTGGATCCGAAATCACTGGATTTAGGGCTCCTAAAATTTTCTTCCTTTAATGAGTTGGGTTTCACATTCCTTTTCATAAAAACCCTATTTCTATGTTATTGTCCCCAAGTACTTTGTGTGCTCTGCTGTTCTTATTATTTCTCCGCTTTCCATAGCCAATACGTCATGTGTATTTCCTAGTGTCCAGTATACGTAGTGTTTTTACTAGATTGAGGCTTAGTCCCATTTTTCATAATCTTCTGTTATCTTCCTAGTCATATAATCAATATCTTCCTGGTCTTGCGCCATCAGCACCTGATCATCAGCAATTTGTAGGGTAGAGAGTGTTGTGTTATCATCAAGTTGTATTCCCATCGCAGCACATTTTCTTTTCCATAGTGTAACACCGCATTAACATACATTTTAAAGAGAGCAGGTGATAAACACCATCCTTCCCGTAGCCCTTTTGATATAGGGAATGTTAGGGTCATCTGTTTTCCAACTTTCCCTTTTCCCTTTTGATCTATTTACAATTCCTTCACCGCATTTATTAACATTTTATTTGCATTACTATTATTCATAACTTTCCATAATTTTATGACTGGCACACTGTCATTGGCCTTTGCTATATCGAGGAAGACCGTATGAAATGTTCTCTCTATTTGCCATTACTTTAGCATCACCTGGGACGGACAAAACAGGCTATTTATACAAGACCGCCATAAAATAACTTTGTTCTTCTTCGTACTACTCTTATTCCTCTTCTATTAATTCTCTTAACGTTCTTTCTTATACTTTACTGCACGTGTTTGTCACTGCTCTATAATTTTCACATATGTCTTTCCTTCCTTTCTTATATATTGTTGTTATATAAGCCATTTTTCAGTCTTCTGGTATATCGCCTTTATTTATACACCTGTTAATTAGCTTCAGCAACATCCGCACTAAATTTGGTGTTTCATTCCCGATCACTTCGCCCGGGATCCCGGAGCCTTACCGCCTTTCATTTCTCTGATAATCTCTTAACCCTCTCTCCGGTTACTGTAATTTTTCTGGCAGGATATATTTTTTTCATTTTTGTAGTTCCAAGAAAATCTGATCTTCCTTTATTTAATAATTATCTAAAGTACACTTCCCATTTACTTACAGATATACTTTTTATGCAGACTTCTTCCATTTAGGGAGATTTGATCTGTTTTAGAAACTTCCAAATTTCACTTGTTTCAGTTCCATCTATGCACCTTTCTACTTCTTGACATGGTATATGACGAAAAGAAATGGTGATAGGAGATCATAAGGAAGACAAAAATGTAAATAGTGAAAGTAGGAAATATAATATAGAGAGTCTATCACAACCTAGTATGTGATATTTATTTTTAAATACATTGGATAATTTACTGAATGAAGACATAGTTGGGATCAAATAAGGAAATATATGAACACCTCAAAGATAGTCTACATACATTCGCATGAATGCTGTTTTTTCCTTATCATGTTTTGAACTCTATTCCGTTGGATTTTATATTCCTCTATACTTTCCGCTTTCTTGGTACTCAACCATTTTTCATACTTCATCTTCTTCTCCTCTATTTCCCGCTTCAGGTCTTGAGTAATCCGATAGCTCCTCCCTCTCTTTTCTTTTGTAAAGGTATTTCTCCAAGTGCTTGATGCAGACTATCTTTGAGGTGTTCATATATTTCCTTATTTGATCCCAACTATGTCTTCATTCAGTAAATTATGCAATGTGTTTAAAAATAAATATCTTATACTAGGTTGTGATAGACTCTCCATATTATATTTCCTACTTTCACTATTTACATTTTTGTCTTCCTTATGTTCCCTGATCACCATTTCTTTTCGTCATATGAGTGGCAACAATTTTGCTCTTCCCTAGATGGTTGTATCTACATTCTGGGCCTCTATGTGCCCTTGCATCCATTACTTTACATATGAAATACTGTCTAGTATTTACGCAAGCGTCCTCCTTCCTCTTACCTTAAATTCTTGCCCCCAAACTTTTATCTAAGAAGATCCCTATCTCCAAAATTGACTGATAATAATAAAATGTTCAATACAGTATTACCTAATACGTTTTTAGATTTTAATCAAGGAATGATTTATGTGGACGACAAAGGTATCAGTCCAAGCAAAATATTAAACGATGTGTACAACATACTAGTAACAATTTAGAAAAATAGATTTATTACTTGAATCAGCACATAAGTGATAAATTTTAGCATAGAGTGTTAATTCGTAGGTTCATGGAATGTTCATTGTCTCCAGTATTACGATATGTTTCTGTCTAACACTAAATTGATATGATATGCACCTATTCACTATTATACTATTTACAATATGACAGAATGCAATTCAAAAATATCCAGGCATTTCAGTCAGGAACTAATAGCTTGAGTAGTGAACGTATATACTTTCACATAGTCAGACCCAGTTTTAGCACACGCGAAAACCTTCCGGAGGGTGCCGCCAAAACTGCAGTTGCAGTATTATTTATTTAATTTTTCCAATTAGCCAGAGAAGAGCAGTTATTACCAGGGGCGTCGCGCATGAATGGAGAAAAACCAGTAAAAACGACCACGAACGAGGAATAAAAATTAATGAATAGCAAAAAAGCAATCAGAAAACAAATGCAATTGCGACCGCTACGAGCGGTTAGTTAATTATTATAATTAATGTTATCAATAATACAGGCCAATTTTCGAATAAAAATTGGCATCGTTGGAATCGCCACTGCGAGCTTAAAAAGTCATGTGACCCTCCGTTCAGCCACCAATCGTAGCGAACAAGCTATTCGACGGATTTCACAGACAGATAAGGCGAAACTCGGTAGTTCGACACTTTCCTTGACTTAATCTAATTGATTGATTGATTTGTGATTCCGCGCAGGTCAAGTGCTAGGGATATTATTCCCGTAAGTGTTGTGTGTGTTATTTATCAAAAGAGATGGTGGTGATATTTCCCGCAATGGATGGCTAGATCACTCACCAACCTACACGTCGACCTTCAGGGTTGACCATCATCAGAATCTCCCACCTGCGGGAAACTGCTCCCGGCGGTGCAATCACTAAGTTTCTGAATGGTCTCCCGACAAGCGTGATAACTAATGAACGGAATTTATTTTAATAAAAAAAGCAAATGTATATACACTTATTATTTCCATGAGATTCAAAGTGGCTGAAAGTAGATTCGAACTCTACTGAAGTAATTAAACACAAGACTTCACCAGATGTAAGAATTTTGTTCCAAATATAAAAAACGTTTAATATATATATATATATATATATATATATATATATATATATATATATATATATATATAAAAGAAAGTCGTGTTAGTTACACTATTTATAACTCAAGAACGGCTGCACCGATTTGGCTGAAAATTGGTGAGTAGGAAGCTTAGGGCCAGGAGACAGACATAGGATACTGTTTATCCCGTTCGACAGCGTTCCTGTGTGAGAACGCACGTTTTCGCGTGATTTCGCATGTTAGCGGTCATTGTTGCCTGTTGTAACCCATTGTTGTTACGCCGCACTGATAACAGAAGGCGATGATAGCTGCCTTTCGTTCGCCGTTATCTATATATATAAAAGAAAGTCGTGTTAGTTACACTATTTATAACTCAAGAACGGCCGTACCGATTTGGCTGAAAGTTGGTGAGCAGGAAGCTTAGGGCCAGGAGACGGACATAGGATACTGTTTATCCCGTTCGACAGCGTTCCTGTGTGAGAACGCACGTTTTCGCGTGATTTCGCATGTTAGCGGTAATTGTTGCCTGTTGTAACCCATTGTTGTAACGCCGCACTGATAACAGAAGTCGATAATGATAGCCGCTTTTCGTTCGCCGTTATATCTATATATACTACACCTATTATATATTTACGTTATACCCATATATACTTCACCTATGCACCAAAATACAGGAACAGTAATGAATGATTAATCTACTTAATTTTTTTATTTGCATTTTCTAATAAACAATTTAACTTAATGAATTCCAAAATCTGCTTATTTATTGCCTTTAACAGCCGATCCCTATTATTACAGCTTTGTATTTCTCTCTTAAACAAAAATCAATTCCAAAAAAAACCGCTCTGCTAGGTAATAGATTTTTTTATTATCTATTTAATATCAGAGCGTTTTTTGAAATTCTTCTTTGTTTGAGAGAAAAACACAAATCTGCAATAGCTTTATTATCACGAGTTCAACAAGGCTAGTACAGTTTCTCACAGTGAGTGCGACGCGAAAAAAAAGATGGGACCGACTGTTAAGGCGGAACAGAGTTCGCCGGGTCAGCTAGTATATAAATAAAAGAAAGTCGTGTTAGTTACACTTTTTATAACTCAAGAACGGCTGTACCGATTTGGCTCAAAATCAGTGAGCAGGAAGCTTAGAGCCAGGAGACAGACATAGGATACTGTTAATCCCGTTCGACAGCGTTCCTGCGTGAGGACGCACGTTTTTGCACGTACGCAGTGCAAAAGTTTTGTTGTCACAGTTTTTCACAGTGAGTGCGACGCGAGAAAAAGATGGGACCGGCTGTCAAGGCGGAACAGAGTTCGCCGGGTCAGCTAGTATATTATAAAGTTTACGTTCATAGTACATAATGAATACGAGGAGCCGGTGTACAAGCGAATAGTAAGACCGTGTGGCGAGTAATGAATCTCAGGGGACAGGGTAAGGGGTATATTCCACTCCCTACAAATCAAACGAACTAAGACAATTTACTGCAAAAGATATTTGAAAGTTTTCGATCGAGTAACGAATATGCTGTTTAAAACATGAACAAGCACGTGGTTGAAATTCCTCGTGTTCTTAATACCCGCTCATCCTTGACTCCAAAGACGTAATAAACGAGGGGGGGGGAGTAAACAAGAAAGGGTAGAGATACGTTTGACAATTCATAGCAAACATACGGTGGTTTATCTTAGTTTCTATCTTAGTGTTGAAAGAGGGATAGGAAAGTCAACGAGAGAGTGCGGGCTTAGCTCAAGTAGTAGAGCGCTCGCTTAGCATGCGAGAGGTACGGATATCGATACCCCGCGCTTCCGACAGAGAAATCTTTTCTTTCGAATATTGTATCTTAGTGTTGAAAGAGGGATAGGAAAGACAATGGGGAGAGTGGGGGCGTAGCTCAAATGGTAGAGCGCTCGCTTAGCATGCGAGAGGTACGGGGATCGATACCCCGCGCCTCCGAAGAGAAATCTTTTCTTTCGAATATTGTATCTTAGTGTTGAAAGAGGGATAGGAAAGTCAATGGGGAGAGTGGGGGCGTAGCTCAAATGGTAGAGCGCTCGCTTAGCATGCGAGAGGTACGGGGATCGATACCCCGCGCCTCCAACAGAGAAATCTTTTCTTTCGAATATTGTATCTTAGTGTTGAAAGAGGGATAGGAAAGTCAATGGGGAGAGTGGGGGCGTAGCTCAAATGGTAGAGCGCTCGCTTAGCATGCGAGAGGTACGGGGATCGATACCCCGCGCCTCCAACAGAGAAATCTTTTCTTTCGAATATTGTATCTTAGTGTTGAAAGAGGAATAGGAAAGTCGATGGGGAGAGTGGGGGCGTAGCTCAAATGGTAGAGCGCTCGCTTAGCATGCGAGAGGTACGGGGATCGATACCCCGCGCCTCCAACAGAGAAATCTTTTCTTTCGAATATTGTATCTTAGTGTTGAAAAAGGGATAGGAAAGTCAATGGGGAGAGTGCGGGCGTAGCTCAAATGGTAGAGCGCTCGCTTAGCATGCGAGAGGTACGGGGATCGATACCCCGCGCCTCCAACAGAGAAATCTTTTCTTTCGAATATTGTATCTTAGTGTTGAAACAGGGATAGGAAAGTCAATGGGGAGAGTGGGGGCGTAGCTCAAATGGTAGAGCGCTCGCTTAGCATGCGAGAGGTACGGGGATCGATACCCCGCGCCTCCAACAGAGAAATCTTTTCTTTCGAATATTGTATCTTAGTGTTGAAAGAGGGATAGGAAAGTCAATGGGGAGAGTGGGGGCGTAGCTCAAATGGTAGAGCGCTCGCTTAGCATGCGAGAGGTACGGGGATCGATACCCCGCGCCTCCAACAGAGAAAACTTTTCTGTCGAATATTGTATCTTAGTTTTGAAAGAGGAATAGGAAAGTCGATGAGGAGAGTGGAGGCGTAGCTCAAATGGCAGAACGCTCGCTTAGAATGCAAGAGGTACGGGGATCGATACCCCGCGTCTCCAACAGAGAAATCTTTTCTTTCGAATATTGTATCTTAGTGTTGAAAGAGGGATAGAAAAGTCGATGGGGAGAGTGGGGGCGTAGCTCAAATGGTAGAGCGCTCGCTTAGCATGCGAGAGGTACGGGGATCGATACCCCGCGCCTCCAACAGAGAAATCTTTTCTTTCGAATATTGTATCTTAGTGTTGAAAGAGGAATAGGAAAGTCGATGGGGAGAGTGGGGGCGTATCTCAAATGGTAGAGCGCTCGCTTAGCATGCGAGAGGTACGGGGATCGATACCCCGCGCCTCCAACAGAGAAAACTTTTCTTTCGAATATTGTATCTTAGTGTTGAAAAAGGGAAAGGAAAGTCGATGGGGAGAGTGGGGGCGTAGCTCAAATGGTAGAGCGCTCGCTTAGCATGCGAGAGGTACGGGGATCGATACCCCGCGCTCCAACAGAGAAATCTTTTCTTTTGAATATTTTATCTTAGTGTTGAAAAAGGGATAGGAAAGTCGATGGGAAGAGTGGGGGCGTAGCTCAAATGGTAGAGCGCTTGCTTAGCATGCGAGAGGTACGGGGATCGATACCCCGCGCCTCCAACAGAGAAATCGTTTCCTTCGAATATTGTATCTTAGTGTTGAAAAAGGGATAGGAAAGTCAATGGGGAGAGTGCGGGCGTAGCTCAAATGGTAGAGCGCTCGCTTAGCATGCGAGAGGTACGGGGATCGATACCCCGCGCCTCCAACAGAGAAATCTTTTCTTTCGTATATTTATCTTAGTGTTGAAAAAGGGATAGGAAAGTCAATAGGGAGAGTTGGGTCGTAGCTCAAATGGTAGAGCGCTCGCTTAGCATGCGAGATGTACGGGGATCGATACCCCGCGCCCCAACAGGGATATATTTTCTTTCGAATATTGTATCTTTGTGTTGAAAGAGGGATAGGAAAGTCAATGGGGAGAGTGGGGGCGTAGCTCAAATGGTGAGCGCTCGCTTGGGGCATTTAGAGGTACGGGGATCAGTGATACCTCGCGCCCAACAGAGAAATGTTTTCGAATATTGTATCTTAGTGTTGAAAGAGGGATAGGAAAGTCAATGGAGGGGAGTGGGGCGTAGCTCAAATGGTAGAGAGCGCCTGCTTTGCATGCGTGAGGTACGGGATCGATACCCCGCGCCCAACAGAGAAATATTTTTGAATATTGTATCTTAGTGTTGAAAGACGGATAGGAAAGTCAATAGGGGAGAGTGGCGGCGTAGCTCAAATGGTAGAGCGCTCGCTTAGCATGCGAGGTACGAGGATCGATAACCCGCGCCTCCCCAACAGAGAAATCTTTTCTTTCGAATATTTTATCTTAGTGTTGAAAAAGGGATAGGAAAGTCGATGGGAAGAGTGGGGGCGTAGCTCAAATGGTAGAGCGCTCGCTTAGCATGCGAGAGGTACGGGGATCGATACCCCGCGCTCCAACAGAGAAATCTTTTCTTTCGAATATTTTATCTTAGTGTTGAAAAAGGGATAGGAAAGTCGATGGGGAGAGTGGGGGCGTAGCTCAAATGGTAGAGCGCTCGCTTAGCATGCGAGAGGTACGGGGATCGATACCCCGCGCCTCCAACAGAGAAATCGTTTCCTTCGAATATTGTATCTTAGTGTTGAAAAAGGGATAGGAAAGTCAATGGGGAGAGTGCGGGCGTAGCTCAAATGGTAGAGCGCTCGCTTAGCATGCGAGAGGTACGGGGATCGATACCCCGCGCCTCCAACAGAGAAATCTTTTCTTTCGAATATTTTATCTTAGTGTTGAAAGAGGGATAGGAAAGTCGATGGGGAGAGTGGGGGCGTAGCTCAAATGGTAGAGCGCTCGCTTAGCATGCGAGAGGTACGGGGATCGATACCCCGCGCCTCCAACAGAGAAATCTTTTCTTTCGAATATTGTATCTTAGTGTTGAAACAGGGATAGGAAAGTCAATGGGGAGAGTGGGGGCGTAGCTCAAATGGTAGAGCGCTCGCTTAGGATGCAGGAGGTACGGGGATCGATACCCCGCGCCTCCAACAGAGAAATCATTTTTTCGAATATTGTATCTTAGTGTTGAAAGAGGGATAGGAAAGTCAATGGGGAGAGTGGGGGCGTAGCTCAAATGGTAGAGCGCTCGCTTAGCATGCGAGAGGTACGGGATCGATACCCCGCGCCTCCAACAGAGAAATCTTTTCTTTCGAATATTTTATCTTAGTGTTGAAACAGGGATAGGAAAGTCAATGGGGAGAGTGGGGGCGTAGCTCAAATGGTAGAGCGCTCGCTTAGCATGCGAGAGGTACGGGGATCGATACCCCGCGCTCCAACAGAGAAATCTTTTCTTTCGAATATTTTATCTTAGTGTTGAAAAAGGGATAGGAAAGTCGATGGGAAGAGTGGGGGCGTAGCTCAAATGGTAGAGCGCTCGCTTAGCATGCGAGAGGTACGGGGATCGATACCCCGCGCCTCCAACAGAGAAAACTTTTCTTTTGAATATTGTATCTTAGTGTTGAAAAAGGGAAAGGAAAGTCGATGGGGAGAGTGGGGGCGTAGCTCAAATGGTAGAGCGCTCGCTTAGCATGCGAGAGGTACGGATATCGATACCCCGCGCTTCCGACAGAGAAATCTTTTCTTTCGAATATTGTATCTTAGTGTTGAAAGAGGGATAGGAAAGTCAACGGGGAGAGTGGGGGCGTAGCTCAATTGGTAGAGCGCTCGCTTAGCATGCGAGAGGTACGGGGATCGATACCCCGCGCCTCCAACAGAGAAATCTTTTCTTTCGAATATTGTATCTTAGTGTTGAAAGAGGGATAGGAAAGTCAATGGGGTGAGTGGGGGCGTAGCTCAAATGGTAGAGCGCTCGCTTAGCATGCGAGAGGTACGGGGATCGATACCCCGCGCCTCCAACAGAGAAATCTTTTCTTTCGAATATTGTATCTTAGTGTTGAAAGAGGGATAGGTAAGTCGATAGGGAGAGTGGGGGCGTAGCTCAAATGGTAGAGCGCTCGCTTAGCATTCGAGAGGTACAGGGACCGATACCCACAACACCAGAGAAATCTTTCTTCTTCGACAATATTTTATCTAGTGTTGAAAGAGTGGATAGAAAAAGTCATAGAGAGTGGGGCGTATTCAAATGGCAGAACGCTCGCTTAGAATGCAAGAGGTAAGGGATCGATACCCCATACCCAAGACAGAGAAATCATTTCTTAGAATATTTTATCTTAGTTGAAAAAGCGAAAAAGGAAAGTCGACGGGGAGAGGGGGGCGTAGCTCAATTGGTAGAGCGCTCGCTTACGCTGCGAGAGGTACGGGATCGATACCCCCGCGCCTCCAACAGGAAAATCTTTCTCGAATATTGTATCTTAGTGTTGAAAGAGGGATAGGAAAGTCGACGGAGAGTGAAGGCGTAGCTCAAATTGTAGAGCGCTCCGCTTAGCACGCGAGAGGTACAGGATCGATAACACCCCGCGCCTCCAACAGAGAAATCTTCGAGAATATTGTATCTTAGTGTTGAAAGAGGGATAGAAAAGTCGATGGGGAGAGTGGGGGCGTAGCTCAAATGGTAGAGCGCTCGCTTAGCACGCGAGAGGTACAGGGATCGATACCCCGCGCCTCCAACAGAGAAATCTTTTCTTTCGAATATTTTATCTTAGTGTTGAAAGAGGGATAGAAAAGTCAATGGGGAGAGTGGGGGCGTAGCTCAAATGGTAGAGCGCTCGCTTAGCATGCGAGAGGTACGGGGATCGATACCCCGCGCTCCAACAGAGAAATCTTTTCTTTTGAATATTTTATCTTAGTGTTGAAAAAGGGATAGGAAAGTCGATGGGAAGAGTGGGGGCGTAGCTCAAATGGTAGAGCGCTTGCTTAGCATGCGAGAGGTACGGGGATCGATACCCCGCGCCTCCAACAGAGAAATCGTTTCCTTCGAATATTGTATCTTAGTGTTGAAAAAGGGATAGGAAAGTCAATGGGGAGAGTGCGGGCGTAGCTCAAATGGTAGAGCGCTCGCTTAGCATGCGAGAGGTACGGGGATCGATACCCCGCGCCTCCAACAGAGAAATCTTTTCTTTCGTATATTTTATCTTAGTGTTGAAAAAGGGATAGGAAAGTCAATAGGGAGAGTGGGGGCGTAGCTCAAATGGTAGAGCGCTCGCTTAGCATGCGAGAGGTACGGGGATCGATACCCCGCGCTCCAACAGAGAAATCTTTTCTTTCGAATATTTTATCTTAGTGTTGAAAAAGGGATAGGAAAGTCGATGGAAAGAGTGGGGCGTAGCTCAAATGGTAGAGCGCTTGCTTAGCATGCGAGAGGTACGGGGATCGATACCCCGCGCCTCCAACAGAGAAATCTTTTCTTTCGAATATTGTATCTTAGTGTTGAAAAAGGGATAGGAAAGTCAATGGGGAGAGTGGGGGCGTAGCTCAAATGGTAGAGCGCTCGCTTAGCATGCGAGAGGTACGGGGATCGATACCCCGCGCCTCCAACAGAGAAATCTTTTCTTTCGTATATTTTATCTTAGTGTTGAAAAAGGGATAGGAAAGTCAATAGGGAGAGTGGGGGCGTAGCCTCACCGGTATGCTCATTTACATGCGAGAGTAATGGGGATAACCCGCGCCTCCAACAGAGAAATCTTTCGAATATAATTTATAGAAAGAGGATAGGAAAAAAAGTCGATGGTGAGAGTGGGGGCGTAGCTCAAATTGTAGAGCGCTCGCTTAGCATGCGAGAGGTACGGAGATCGATACCCCGCGCCTCCAACAGACAAATCTTTTCTTTGATATATTTTATCTTAGTGTTGAAAAAGGGATAGGAAAGTCGATGGGGAGAGTGGGGGCGTAGCTCAAATGGTAGAGCGCTCGCTTAGCATGCGAGAGGTACGGTGATCGATACCCCGCGCCTCCAACAGAGAAATCTTTTCTTTCGAATATTGTATCTTTGTGTTGAAAGAGGGATAGGAAAGTTGATGGGGTGAGTGGAGGCGTAGCTCAAATGGTAGAGCGCTCGCTTAGCATGCGAGAGGTACGGGGATCGATACCCCGCGCCTCCAACAGAGAAATCTTTTCTTTTGAATATTGTATCTTAGTGTTGAAAGAGGGATAGGAAAGACAATGGGGAGAGTGGGGGCGTAGCTCAAATGGTAGAGCGCTCGCTTAGCATGCAGGAGGTACGGGGATCGATACCCCGCGCCTCCAACAGAGAAATCATTTTTTCGAATATTGTATCTTAGTGTTGAAAAAGGGATAGGAAAGTCAATGGGGAGAGTGGGGGCGTAGCTCAAATGGTAGAGCGCTCGCTTACCATGCGAGAGGTACGGGGATCGATACCCCGCGCCTCCAACAGAAATATTTTCTTTCGAATATTGTATCTTAGTGTTGAAAGAGGGATAGGAAAGTCAATGGGGAGAGTGGGGGCGTAGCTCAAATGGTAGAGCGCTCGCTTAGCATGCGAGAGGTACGGGGATCGATACCCCGCGCCTCCAACAGAGAAATCTTTTCTTTCGTATATTTTATCTTAGTGTTGAAAAAGGGATAGGAAAGTCAATAGGGAGAGTGGGGGCGTAGCTCAAATGGTAGAGCGCTCGCTTAGCATGCGAGAGGTACGGGGATCGATACCCCGCGCCTCCAACAGAGAAAACTTTTCTGTCGAATATTGTATCTTAGTTTTGAAAGAGGAATAGGAAAGTCGATGAGGAGAGTGGAGGCGTAGCTCAAATGGCAGAACGCTCGCTTAGAATGCAAGAGGTACGGGGATCGATACCCCGCGTCTCCAACAGAGAAATCTTTTCTTTCGAATATTGTATCTTAGTGTTGAAAGAGGGATAGAAAAGTCGATGGGGAGAGTGGGGCGTAGCTCAAGTGGTGAGAAGCGCTCGCTTAGCATGCGAAAGAGGTACGGGGATCGATACCCCGCGCTTCCATGAAATCTTTTCTTTCGAATATTGTATCTTAGTGTAAGAAAGAGAGGGATAGGAAAGACAATGGGGAGAAGTGGGCGTAGCTCAGATGGTAAGCGCTCACTTGTATGCGGAAGGCCTGGATATCGATACGCGCTGTGACAGAAGAAAATCTTTTCTTTCGAATATTGTATCTTAGTGTTGAAAGAGGGATAGGAAAGTCAACAGGAGAGTGGGGCGTAGCTGGAAATGGTAGAGCGCTCGCTTAGCATGCGAGAGGTACGGGGATCGATACCCCGCGCCTCCAACAGAGAAGTCTTTTCTTTCGAATATTGTATCTTAGTGTTGAAAGAGGAATAGGAAAGTCGATGGGGAGAGTGGGGGCGTAGCTCAAATGGTAGAGCGCTCGCTTAGCATGCGAGAGGTACGGGGATCGATACCCCGCGCCTCCAACAGAGAACTCTTTTCTTTTGAATATTGTATCATAGTGTTGAAAGAGGGATAGGAAAGACAATGGGGAGAGTGGGGGCGTAGCTCAAATGGTAGAGCGCTCGCTTAGCATGCGAGAGGTACGGGGATCGATACCCCGCGCCTCCAACAGAGAAATCTTTTCTTTCGAATATTTTATCTTAGTGTTGAAAGAGGGATAGGAAAGTCAATGGGGAGAGTGGGGGCGTAGCTCAAATGGTAGAGCGCTCGCTTAGCATGCGAGAGGTACGGGGATCGATACCCCGCGCCTCCAACAGAAATATTTTCTTTCGAATATTGTATCTTAGTGTTGAAAGAGGGATAGGAAAGTCAATGGGGAGAGTGGGGGCGTAGCTCAAATGGTAGAGCGCTCGCTTAGCATGCGAGAGGTACGGGGATCGATACTCCGCGCCTCCAACAGAGAAATTTATTCTTTCGTATATTTTATCTTAGAGTTGAAAACGGGATAGAAAAGACGATGGGATGAGTGGGGGCGTAGCTCAAATGGTAGAGCGCTCGCTTAGCATGCGAGAGGTACGGGGATCGATACCCCGCGCCTCCAACAGAGAAATCGTTTCCTTCGAATATTGTATCTTAGTGTTGAAAAAGGGATAGGAAAGTCAATGGGGAGAGTGCGGGCGTAGCTCAAATGGTAGAGCGCTCGCTTAGCATGCGAGAGGTACGGATATCGATACCCCGCGCTTCCGACAGAGAAATCTTTTCTTTCGAATATTGTATCTTAGTGTTGAAAGAGGGATAGGAAAGACAATGGGGAGAGTGGGGGCGTAGCTCAAATGGTAGAGCGCTCGCTTAGCATGCGAGAGGTACGGATATCGATACCCCGCGCCTCCAACAGAGAAATCTTTTCTTTCGAATATTGTATCTTAGTGTTGAAAGAGAGATAGGAAAGTCAACGGGGAGAGTGGGGGCGTAGCTCAAATGGTAGAGCGCTCGCTTAGCATGCGAGAGGTACGGATATCGATACCCCGCGCTTCCGACAGAGAAATCTTTTCTTTCGAATATTGTATCTTAATGTTGAAAGAGGGATAGGAAAGACAATGGGGAAAGTGGGGGCGTAACTCAAATGGTAGAGCGCTCGCTTAGCATGCGAGAGGTACGGGGATCGATACCCCGCGCCTCCAACAGAGAAATCTTTTCTTTTGAATATTGTATCTTAGTGTTGAAAGAGGGATAGGAAAGACAATGGGGAGAGTGGGGGCGTAGCTCAAATGGTAGAGCGCTCGCTTAGCATGCGAGAGGTACGGGGATCGATACCCCGCGCCTCCAACAGAGAAATCTTTTCTTTTGAATATTGTATCTTAGTGTTGAAAGAGGGATAGGAAAGACAACGGGGAGAGTGGGGGCGTAGCTCAAATGGTAGAGCGCTCGCTTAGCATGCGAGAGGTACGGATATCGATACCCCGCGCTTCCGACAGAGAAATCTTTTCTTTCGAATATTGTATCTTAGTGTAGAAAGAGGGATAGGAAAGACAATGGGGAGAGTGGGGGCGTAGCTCAAATGGTAGAGCGCTCGCTTAGCATGCGAGAGGTGCGGATATCGATACCCCGCGCTTCCGACAGAGAAATCTTTTCTTTCGAATATTGTATCTTAGTGTTGAAAGAGGGATAGGAAAGACAATGGGGAGAGTGGGGGCGTAGCTCAAATGGTAGAGCGCTCGCTTAGCATGCGAGAGGTACGGGGATCGATACCCCGCGCCTCCAACAGAGAAATCTTTTCTTTCGAATATTGTATCTTAGTGTTGAAAGAGGGATAGGAAAGACAACGGGGAGAGTGGGGGCGTAGCTCAAATGGTAGAGCGCTCGCTTAGCATGCGAGAGGTACGGATATCGATACCCCGCGCTTCCGACAGAGAAATCTTTTCTTTCGAATATTGTATCTTAGTGTTGAAAGAGGGATAGGAAAGACAATGGGGAGAGTGGGGGCGTAGCTCAAATGGTAGAGCGCTCGCTTAGCATGCGAGAGGTACGGGGATCGATACCCCGCGCCTCCAACAGAGAAATCTTTTCTTTCGAATATTGTATCTTAGTGTTGAAACAGGGATAGGAAAGACAATGGGGAGAGTGGGGGCGTAGCTCAAATGGTAGAGCGCTCGCTTAGCATGCGAGAGGTACGGGGATCGATACCCCGCGCCTCCAACAGAGAAATCTTTTCTTTTGAATATTGTATCTTAGTGTTGAAAGAGGGATAGGAAAGTCAATGGGGAGAGTGGGGGCGTAGCTCAAATGGTAGAGCGCTCGCTTAGCATGCGAGAGGTACGGGGATCGATACCCCGCGCCTCCAACAGAGAAATCTTTTCTTTCGAATATTGTATCTTAGTGTTGAAAGAGGAATAGGAAAGTCGATGGGGAGAGTGGGGGCGTAGCTCAAATGGTAGAGCGCTCGCTTAGCATGCGAGAGGTACGGGGATCGATACCCCGCGCCTCCAACAGAGAAATCTTTTCTTTCGAATATTGTATCTTAGTGTTGAAAGAGGGATAGGAAAGTCAATGGGGAGAGTGGGGGCGTAGCTCAAATGGTAGAGCGCTCGCTTAGCATGCGAGAGGTACGGGGATCGATACCCCGCGCCTCCAACAGAGAAATCTTTTCTTTCGAATATTTTATCTTAGTGTTGAAAGAGGGATAGGAAAGTCAATGGGGAGAGTGGGGGCGTAGCTCAAATGGTAGAGCGCTCGCTTAGCATGCGAGAGGTACGGGGATCGATACCCCGCGCCTCCAACAGATCTTTTCTTTCGAATATTGTATGTGGTGAAAGAGGGATAGGAAAGACAATGGGGAGAGTGGGGGCGTAGCTCAAATTATAGAGCTCTCGCTTAGCATGCGAGAGGTACGGGGATCGATACCGCGCCTCCAGCAAGAGAAATCTTTTCTTTTGAATATTGTATCTTAGTGTTGAAAGAGGGATAGGAAAGACAATGGGAGAGTGGGGGCGTAGCTCAAATGGTGAAACGACGCTCGCTTAGCATGCAGCGAGAGGTACGAGGATCGATACCGCGCCTCCAACAGAGAAATCTTTTCTTTTGAATATTGTATCTTAGTGTTGAAGAGGGATAGGAAAGATAATGGGGAGAGTGGGGGCGTAGCTCAAATGGTAAGGGCTCGCTTAGCATGCAGAGGTACGGATATGTTACCCCCTTCCGACAGAGAAATCTTTTCTTTTTAGATAATATTGTATCTTAGTGTTGAAGAGGGATAGGAAAGACAATGGCGAGTGGGGGCGTAGCTCAAATGGTAGAGCGCTCGCTTAGCATGCGAGGTACGGGGATCGATACCCCGCGCCTCAACAGAGAAATCTTGCCTGCTTTCGAATATTTTATCTTAGTGTTGAAAGAGGGATAGAAAAGTCGATGGGGAGAGTGGGGGCGTAGCTCAAATTGTAGAGCGCTCGCTTAGCACGCGAGAGGTACAGGGATCGATACCCCGCGCCTCCAACAGAGAAATCTTTTCTTTCGAATATTTTATCTTAGTGTTGAAAGAGGGATAGAAAAGTCAATGGGGAGAGTGGGGGCGTAGCTCAAATGGTAGAGCGCTCGCTTAGCATGCGAGATGTACGGGGATCGATACCCCGCGCCTCCAACAGAGAAATCTTTTCTTTTGAATATTGTATCTTAGTGTTGAAAGAGGAATAGGAAAATCGATGGGGAGAGTGGGGGCGTAGCTCAAATGGTAGAGCGCTCGCTTAGCATGCGAGATGTACGGGGATCGATACCCCGCGCCTCCAACAGAGAAATCTTTTCTTTCGAATATTGTATCTTAGTGTTGAAAGAGGAATAGGAAAGTCGATGGGGAGAGTGGGGGCGTAGCTCAAATGGTAGAGCGCTCGCTTAGCATGCGAGATGTACGGGGATCGATACCCCGCGCCTCCAACAGAGAAATCTTTTCTTTCGTATATTTTATCTTAGTGTTGAAAAAGGGATAGGAAAGTCAATAGGGAGAGTGGGGGCGTAGCTCAAATGGTAGAGCGCTCGCTTAGCATGCGAGATGTACGGGGATCGATACCCCGCGCCTCCAACAGAGAAATCTTTTCTTTCGAATATTGTATCTTAGTGTTGAAAGAGGAATAGGAAAGTCGATGGGGAGAGTGGGGGCGTAGCTCAAATGGTAGAGCGCTCGCTTAGCATGCGAGATGTACGGGGATCGATACCCCGCGCCTCCAACAGAGACATCTTTTCTTTCGAATATTGTATCTTAGTGTTGAAAGAGGGATAGGAAAGTCGATGGGGAGAGTGGGGGCGTAGCTGAAATGGTAGAGCGCTCGCTTAGCATGCGAGAGGTACGGGGATCGATACCCCGCGCCTCCAACAGAGAAATCTTTTCTTTTGAATATTGTATCTTAGTGTTGAAAGAGGGATAGGAAAGACAATGGGGAGAGTGGGGGCGTAGCTCAAATGGTAGAGCGCTCGCTTAGCATGCGAGATGTACGGGGATCGATACCCCGCGCCTCCAACAGAGAAATCTTTTCTTTCGAATATTGTACCTTAGTGTTGAAAGGGGGATAGGAAAGTCAATGGGGAGAGTGGGGGCGTAGCTCAAATGGTAGAGCGCTCGCTTAGCATGCGAGAGTAACGGGGATCGATACACCGCGCCTCCAACTGAGAAAGCTTTTCTTTCGTATATTTTATCTTAGTGTTGAAAAAGGGATAGGAAAGTCGATGGGGAGAGTGGGGGCGTAGCTCATATGGTAGAGCGCT
>BLKR01007169.1:0-42672 GCA_011170035.1 Teleogryllus occipitalis | reverse complement strand
ACCTACTTCTCCAGTGCATCAGTGCGTCTAGAAATATCTACTCCTTCAGTGCATCGGTGCGTCTAGAAAAATCTACTCCTTCAGTGCATCGGTGCGTCTAGAAAAATCTACTCCTTCAGTGCATCGGTGCGTCTAGAAAAATCTACTCCTTCAGTGCATCGGTGCGTCTAGAAAAATCTACTCCTTCAGTGCGCCTAGAAAAAATGTGGTGGGACGTGGGGGAGTTGCAGCGACCCCTTGGCCCTCGCGGGGCCTTCACCTTTCTCTGCATTCGCCAGGCGCAGCAGGCCTCGTTCGGGGCCGCGGCGACGTCCGCAGCCCTCGCAAATGCCTCCGGACAAGCTAATTGATGCTCCTAGCGGGACGTCTCGTTGGTTAATCTCTCAGGAAGAAATTAGCCCCAGACAGTTCATTGCTAGCACGCTCGCTCTCTGTGAGCGCGGTCCCGGTTTGGGGTACGGGGGTAATTGATGCTTTTGAATGAACCGCTCTTTAACCTCTTAGTGGAAAAATAGTCCCAAATTGTTAATAATAGCACGCTAGGATTTTGTGAACGTGGTTTGGGTTAACACTTTGATGAACACCGCAATTGAGTAGCTTCCAGTATCAGGGAGCGATGTTTGAACACGAAGGTCAGCCAATGCAACCCGATATGTTGGCCAAACATCAACAAGTAAAAACCACCATTGGCTGCCTGTCAAAGACTCGTATACGGAAATTTCGTCATTGAAAATTAATCTGTAGGTGACAAAAAGATTTGGGGGAAAACGACATTCCTTTTATTTCTACGCCGTTTCCTTGTACCACTTCTATTTCCAATCACAGTTTTACTAAATTATATTTTGGATACATTTTTAAATAAAAAGAATATTAATTGAAAAATCAAATAAATGACCAGTTTTGTCCATATTTGACAGATTTTCAAGGGACTTAAGGTAAGGAAACAAGATAAAACAAAATAAGAAATATATATCTTGCTGTCAAATTAAAAGCAAGAGATCAATATGTTTTTGCGGACTAGTGATTATATAAACGTACTTTTGGACTGAAATATATCACATTTAGAGACAGTTATAAATGTATTTATTTTTTTACATGAATCCACTGAGTACAAACAGATTAAAAAGCAATTTGTGTCCTTATAAGGAAATGTGCAAACGTTAAAAAATACGATTGATTTAACGTGTTCCCATTGTGCCTAGCTGCAGTAAGAGTCCAAGAAGTAGAGCGTAGGAATATATTAGGTATGAGGCAGCAACAAAGCAAAATTTGATACTCAAGATGAGATAAAATTTGACGGCATGATCAGTTGAAATACACCATCTGAAGAACGTTTTAAGAGTCCATACATCATCTTAACACCTTCATTTCTAAAACACACATTCTGGCGTATATCGCCAATCTTCACAGCCCACTTCCAGTGCTCCACAAAGAGAAATTGTTTTCGGAAAGGCCCATCGGCGCCTATCTTCGCCCCAGTCTCCCGACGCTTACGTAACGCTGGAGCTCACCGCAAAGCGGGCAAAGAAAGTCGTACCAACCAGTCTGGCAAAGGAGCGCGGCCCGCGGGGCGCGGACGGATGTTTGGCTTTGTTTACCGACGGACCCAGTTTCCACTGAGAGGAGATCGGGCGCGGCCGCAAAGCCGGAGCCGCAAGCGACGGTAGAAGAGGCGATGTGAGGGTTGTCGCGGAGGTATCGGCGGTGGCTGAAGAAGGCGTTGAGGCGGAGTCGGCAGCGACGACTGCGGAGGAGGAGGTGGTGGCACCGGTGGCGTTGGGTGGGGGAGATAGATGTGACGACGATAGCGGTGGCGATGGCAGGGGCGGTGATGGCAGAGTGGCGGCAGTGGGAGTGAGGCCGTTAACGATGATGGGACAGGCGGTGACGGCATTTTGAGGGCGGTGGCAACATCAATGACGATAGCAGGGGCGATGACGGCAGGGATGGCGGTGGCAACGTCAATGACGTTGACAAGGGCGGTGACGACAGTGATGGTGGAGATAGTGGTGGCGACATCAACGACGATGGCACAGACGGTGACAGCATATTTGGCGGCGGTGGTCGTGGTGACGTCAATGACGATGGCAGTGCCAGTGAGAGGGCGGCGATCAATGCCATCAATGACGATGGCAAGGACGGTGATGGGAGATACGGCGGCGATGGCGGTGGCGACGTCAATGAAGGTGGCAGGGGCGGTAACGGCAGATACGGCGGCCGTAACGACGTCAATAGCAATGGCAGGGGCGGTGACGGCATAGAGAGCGGCGATGGTGACATCAATGACGATGGTAAGGACGGTGGAGATACGACGACGGTGGTGGCGGCGTCGTCAATGACGATGGCAGGGGCGGTGACGGCATAGAGGGCGGCGATGGCGACATCAATGACGATGGTAAGGACGGTGGAGATATAACGACGGTGGTGGCGGCCTCGTCAATGACGATGGCAGGAGTGGTGACGGCATAGAGGGCGGCGATGGCGACATCAATGACGATGGTAAGGACGGTGGAGATACGACGACGGTGGTGTCGGCGTCGTCAATGACGATGGCAGGAGTGGTGATGGCATAAAGGGCGGCGATGGCGACATCAATGACGATGGTAAGGACGGTGGAGATACGACGACGGTGGTGGCGGCCTCGTCAATGACGATGGCAAGAGTGGTGACGGCATAAATGGCGGCGATGGCGACATCAATGACGATGGTAAGGACGGTGGAGATACGACGACGGTGGTGGCGGCCTCGTCAATGACGATGGCAAGAGTGGTGACGGCATAAATGGCGGCGATGGCGACATCAATGACGATGGTAAGGACGGTGGAGATACGACGACGGTGGTGGCGGCCTCGTCAATGACGATGGCAAGAGTGGTGACGGCATAAATGGCGGCGATGGCGACATCAATGACGATGGTAAGGACGGTGGAGATACGACGACGGTGGTGGCGGCCTCGTCAATGACGATGGCAAGAGTGGTGACGGCATAAATGGCGGCGATGGCGACATCAATGACGATGGTAAGGACGGTGGAGATACGACGACGGTGGTGGCGGCCTCGTCAATGACGATGGCAAGAGTGGTGACGGCATAGAGGGCGGCGATGGCGACATCAATGATGATGGTAAGGACGGTGGAGATACGACGACGGTGGTGTCGGCGTCGTCAATGACGATGGCAGGAGCGGTAACGGCATAAAGGGCGGCGATGGCGATATCAATGACGATGGTAAGGACAGTGGAGATACGACGACGCTGAAGGCGGCCTCGTCAATGGCGATGGCAGGGGCGGTGACGGCAGAGTCAGCGGCGGTGGCGGTGGAGGCGGAGTCAGGGCGGTGGCGGTGGGAAAGGAGGCGGCAGCGTCGGCCGCAGCTGGGCGCGACGCTCTCTCGCCGCGTGGCGTCGTGGCGCCAGCGAGGAATGTTCTGGGTGACGCGATCGCCCGGCGCCATCGACGCGCCCACTCGCCTGCGACCCACACCACACACACACACGCGGAAAAGCTCCACTTGGTGGAGAGGGCGCCACCCAATGGAGAGACACAGGGATTGCTGTTATGGGCAAAGTGACTGTCTGTTGTTTGCTTTTCGTTATGCAGCGTTTCACATTCTTTTGGGATCGCTTATACCCCGCCTATTTGCTTCTTTTAACCATTTCCTTTACGCTTGAATTGGTTTTGGTAGATTGTCGTTTCTAAAATGAATTAGCCTTCTTTAATTAGTTGACCACATTGCTGAATAATGATTTCACCAATAAGTTACTGATATTAAATATGAGAAAAATCTATTACAGTTTTAGGGGAGCAATATTGTATTTATAGTTTCAACAATGTTTTTAAGAAGGCATAACGACCCGAACACCAAAATACATGTTCAAGGACTTTGGTTATTTCATTTTGGAAATTTTATCTGATAAACGACTTATCATTTTCAGAATTATTCCAATATTTTTCGAACTCTTACATTTGAACTTTTTATGCTAAAAGACATGTGTAACTATTCATGCTCTTCGAGACTTCATTTTATTACAATGCACTTACGTCACAATTAGATAAGCTATATTCAGCTCTTTTTGGTTGTGCCGTAATTTGTGCATCGTGTGCAGCATATCTCTTTGCTGAAAGGTGGAGAGGATAGCAAGAAAACTTCGTAATCCAACTCGTATTAAGCTCTTACGCCAGCAGAATTACTTTACGGTGTCTCGTCAGGGCAATGGCCCAAACTCCTCTTCATGTTGCACGCACAGTTACATCGTCGGAAGGCCAGAATGAATGACGTTCTCCGACGGGATTTACAGAGTTTTCTTCACATCCTTTGGTGAAGGGTTATCTGTCATCTTATGTCCGGTAGCTCTTCCTTCCTCCTAACACTCACAGAAAACAAACATTTGTTTACACGCAAAGGTGTTCCTCTTAAGATTAGGGACAGCTTGATTAGTAGGCTCGAGAAAGTCGGCCCCTCAAAAGAAGTGGAAATCCATTACATGAAAAACGTACACCTCAATTAACTGTCCGCCACTCTGAACTTTTGTCTGTGACACTAAGTGAACCATCAATAGTTACCGCGGTAACATAAACGTTCATTAATGTGTTACCTACCAACAAACCCATGTAATATATCACAAGAAAGCATCACACACTTCAGCGTTTTCTACTATCTCTTGTGGCGAGTCACTACCTGTCTAGCCTGTCAGTCTGGTAGACGCTCTTTGAGGCCACCTGTCCTGAGACCACTGAAGCGTTCTTTCTGTCGGCAGCCAGCCCAGATGCTCGGTTTCGTTCGCTCGGTGGCGAAGTCTCGCCGGCCGCGGCGCTGATGCCGGGAGAAACCTCGGGGAAACGGCGCTTCACCGCCGCTCGAAACGAGGCCTCCGAATTGGACCACACTCAGCTCGTCTGCTGATAAACCAAACACGCCCCACAAACGCGATACCCGTCACCAAGGACGTAGGGAAATGAGATGGCTAAAAAGGAATGAAAGTATCGAGTTTTCCGCGTATGCCGAAAGAATCTAAATATATATCTCAAGTAATTCTTATATAACGAAATACGTTTGATCATAATTCTTTGGAGGATTAAGAATAAGCATGTAAATAAATGATGTAAACGAAAAGTAAATCCACACATTTCAAAATGCATCATGAGCATATCGTTAAATAATTTTCTACTGCTTTCTGGAAATATTTCCATGGAAAAAGTTTTAGAAAAAAACTGTTAAATTACTAGGACTCTTTGGTCGAACTATTTAAACAGTAACAAAAGAAAGGAGAATGATAAAAGAAGAGAAGATAGAGAGTGAAACTAAATTAAAAAGAAGACACAAGAGTCATGAAAAAAGAATAACAAGAGACGCAGACAAGAGCTAAAACATTATATTAAAAAAACAAGATGAATCAGGAAGTTCTGTTGGGTTAGAAGAATAATCAATGAACCACAGGTAGCCAAATCGTGTGGGTAACTGCCATCGAAATCTCGTTAAACATTCGCGTGTGTGCCTCGTGCACACTCTTGCACCACGGAAGCCGCCACCACCTCCTCCTCTCTCCGGGGGAGAGCTAAGCCGGCAGAAGCCTCCACGACGGCGGCGTCGCGACGCTGACGACGCTGGCGCCGCGTTGCGCCACCGGGCCTCTCGACGCTTGGGCCGCGGCGCCGGCGCTGCCGACTTCGACTCTCGGCGGCGTCGCCGGCGTCCCACCGCGCCGCGCCGCCTCGCGAGACTCGACGACGCGCCTCGCGGGTGACCTTTCGCTTTCGCTGCGGCGCGCGGGGGGTGGGGCGGGGGAACGGGCGGCGGGGGCGGTGGGGGCGGGTGTGGCGACGGGGGCGGAGGGGGCGGAGGAGGCGGGGGCGCCGGGGACGGCGGCGGGGGCGGGGGCGGAGGCGGCGAGATGCGGCGGCCGCGTCGCCGATGCGGTGATGGGGGCGGCGTCGGCGGGGGCGGCGGGGACGGCGGGGGCGGCGGGGACGGCGGGGACGGCGGGGGCGGCGGGGGCGGCGGGGACGGCGGGGGCGGGGGCGGCGGCGGCAGGGGTGGGGTCGGCGGCTGGGGCGGCGGCAGGGGCGGGTGTGGTGGCGGCGGCGGCAGGGGTGGCGTCGGCAGCTGGGTCGGCGGCGGGGGCGGGTGTGGTGGCGGGGCGGCGGGGGCGGCGGCGGTGGGGCGGCGGGGGCGGCGGCGGGGGCGGCCGCGGGGCGGGGGCCGCAGCGTGGGCGGTGGGGGGCGGGGGGCGGGATGCGGCGGGCGCGTCGCCGATGCGCCGCGTGCCGAACAGCGCGACTGCTGCCCGTCGCCCGTGCCCTTTGAGTAGCGGCTCCCTTCCCCGCCCCCGCTGGCGCAAGCGCAGCCGCCGCAGCACCTGCCGCTGCCGCTCCAGGAAGCGAGGGGAGATCCCAGCCACTCGCCACCGCCGCCGCGGGCGCTGTCTCCTCGACAATTTTACCCGGGACAATGCCATGCATTCAAGCCCACGTTACGTTGTTCTCTGTCGGTATTCACTTTCTGTGATAAGAGGTTCAATACTTGATCAAGTTATGTAACATGAATGTTCAATACGAATGACATTAAAAAAAGTACAATGTGCTTCGTCTTAAAGGCTTGTTTCACGTCTTTGGAGTATCATTATATTCCAAAGAGCATCTACTTGTATTTTTAATAAAATAATGGACTGGAGCAACACTAAATGCACACATGGCGAAAGCATAAAAGATCTGCCAGATTGACAAGTACCAAAACCAAAAGGAACTGATAACAAGATGGCAAACCTAACGAAAGTCCGAAGGATTTTTTTCTCCTGTGTATGTATTGGAACGTATTTACATTGCATTATTTTTTAATGAAAAGCACTTAAAAACAAACATCAATAAAAGATTATTCTTATAAGTGAAAAAGTCTGACTTCCAATCAAATGCACAGTGTTATTATTGAAGAATTACAATGTATTACTATGAAAATAACGTTTCGTATTGGCTGAAATTATAAACATTTTAATCAATTGCTTCTCAACACAAGAATTCTCAACGCACCGAATTGTTTCATTGAGTATGTCACACATTTGCTAAACTGCTCGACTACCAAAGTGTGTTCATCTTGGGTTCCTTTTCTAACCGTGCGTTGAAGTCTCTGCTCCCCGAGTCGCCAACATTGCTCCTTAACTTCATTTATAAGTATATTTTAACCAATTTTCAATATAGACGCAATAAAAAACTCATTACTTATTGTCTCAGACAATTCTAAATTAAATTATGAGGAACTACTTCGAACTGAATACATGAAAGTATCTTCGTTTTGGGCTCGAGTTTTCAAAGAACACTTACAAAACTTCAAAGTGTATCATTAGTTGCCCAGAGGTGTTACTAAATACAAAAGTACATGTCGTGGTGACATACTACTAAACAGGGTATTCAATAATCTCATCTCTAGAAGCGCAAATATATTGTGCTTTCTCGCCATCCGAACCTCAATCTAGGTCGCGCTATAACAAGATGAGATTCTCCTGTGTTTGTATCCGCTCCAGATACGATACCAAAACACGTGTGTAGTCGCAAGCTACCTCATTACTTCTTTTTGGATGATCAATGGTTGGAAAGTGGATCCTCTGACGTAGTCATGTGAAGAGTGGCGCGTGTTACATGGAAGCGTGAGACTTTGCATGTATTCTGAAGGCCGCTCTTGACCGCAACTTGCCTCACTCAGGCAGTTAGTGATGAGAAGAGTGGCGATACTCTGTAATTACGTGAAACAGATTAGGATTGCTGGAAACATCTACTCCCATTTAAAATTCTGAACGAAGACATTGAAGACATTTTTACAAGTTTCAAAATAAAAAATAAAGTTTTTTTTTTTACTTTCAGTACTTTCTTGGTACTTCTTTTGATTACAATGTTTTGAACATCTTACACCTAAAGGGCGTTTGATATACGAGTAGTTTATCATGGAAATGTTATCGAATTTATTTTTTTTAACTGGAAAGAATCTGTTTTTTTTCACACTTTTGGTGATAAACTAATAGACAATTCAATGTTTACTACCAACTCTTAACTTTACATCATCGGACACAAAAATGAAAAAATAGAGTAATCATGTAAATTTAATTTTTCACTACACTTAAATGTTTTACATAAACTGCACAAACGTATCCTACACATTGATAGAATTTCTCCTCAGAATGAGAGATTTTTCCAGATAAAAAGTAATTAACTGTTGTCGGATATGCAGTAAACTTAACATTTAATTAGCTCATAACTCATTAAACGACACAATATATAACTGAATACGCTTTCAAGAGCTACAAATCCTTCCGTGAAATATAATTCCTATGGAATTTGAGATATTTATTGTCTTTAATGACGGTCTAAGAGTTTCTCAATCACAGGCGTCTTAGGAATGTCATTAAAGACATACATTTTAACTGAGACATGGATCTCCTCAACATCCTTCATGAATCAACACATATTTCTTAGTACGCCTGGAAGAGCCACATAGCATTCTATAAAATTAAACAGCGAGATATTTTTTATCAAAATTCTCACACTTAGAACAACGAAGATGCTAAATTATAACGATAGTTTAAAATTCTTTTTAAAAAAATAAGGTCCGATATTGTGAGCTGAGCTTACAAATAGTTTTAGAAAAAAATTAGATCGTTCAGCCTTCGCCATTTTCGTCAGAAATTTGATTTGTATCTTGGCTTCTCGAGTCAAAATCGCGACCTTTGATTTCACATATTTTTGCGCGGTGGACAGTCGGTTGTTTCGTCCGTCGGCTTCCAGACCGTGAATCGCCCGCCCGCGACGGAGGCGTCGGAGGGCTGCTGTTTTTTCCTAGGGCTTTTATCCAGCCAACAGCCGGTTGCCCTTTACGTCCCGAAGGGACGCATATTCGACCACACCACTAGACAAACACTTGCGGGCTCCTCTGATCTGGGGTCAGCAGAACGCGAGGCCCTCCGCGACAACACACCCAAAGTCAAGGGACAAACAGCCATGCCCAAGGCGGGACTCGACCCGCGACCCTTCGGATCGAAGCGCTGAGTCGGTACTCGCTCTTAGCCACCTCGGCCATCCAGGTCGGCGGTCTGCTGTTGCGGATGCTATTTACTTCACGGCGCGGCGTTGCGAGTGCGTTGGCAGGGGGGTGAGTCCGGTGCGCGGGGCGTGGAGGGGAGTGCTTGCGCGAGGCGGGGCTGCGGGCGCCTTTCGCCCGGCGGCGGCGGCGGAGGCGGCGGAGGCGGCGGCGGCGGCGGCGGCGGCGGCGGCGGCGGCGGCGTGGCCGCGCTGTCGACACTCGCGATGCCATCGCACGGAGAAATCGGCGCGGGAGGGGGCGGGGCGGGGCGGGGCGCAGCAGAGCCCAGGGGCTGGGAAGACCTCCGCCCACCGCTTCTCAGCCGGCTGACCAAACCGTGGGTCCATCCAATTCCAATCCCCGAGTCGAATAAATAGGCTGTACTTTAATATATTTAATATGACTACATTAATAAATAAATGCATTTAGTATGTCTACCACAATCCTGTAGCTCAATTGTGGACCTTCAAATTAACGGGATGTCCTCCATCTTGGTGGCCCAGAATGGGATTCTACTGGTTTTATTGTATTAAAATACTTTAATATATTATTACTAGTTGGACTGGTGTGAACATTCCGCACGCTGTAAATCATTGTTTCAAAAGTCAAAACAGCTTTACTGCAGGGACCCAGTGGCTGAATTTAAGGGCACAGAAACATCATTTCTGGGTTTGGGACGATGGTAACGCATTCTGCAACTATCGTGTGTTGTGGGTTGCATTTGATCTGTTTCTCTTACATCGTATTCTGCGAACTTCTTTTTTGCCTTCATAAATCTGGTTGATCCAGACCTGACGGAAATTTTGTATCCAACCATAGCTCACTTAAGGGTTTTTCGTCGATAGTTTCTTATAAATGATGCAAAATAGTCGCATATCCTCAGAATATTCACTTAATAAAAAGTCGTAGCGTATTCAGTTAATAAAAAGTAATGTTGAGGAGATATTCACGTTAAGGAAGATTTTTGAAATGAAAAGTGAGAAAGTGAATGTTAAGGATGTTATCCGGAGGCCACGAGTGTTTTCAGTTTCAGACGGCAGCTAAGTCGTTTAACCTGTTTGTTGATTCTATCTCTACCACCTGGAGAGGAATGAGTGTTATGAATAAAAAATAAACAGTTTATCAAGAAAAGTATGCAACTTCAAAGATAAACAAACTCTACAGAGAAACAGTTTAATATTTTATTTGCAATGGAATTTTATCTCATGTTGCACACAAAAGAGACAGTTTTGCAATTGAATATCCCACAAAGAAAGGTTACATATGTTCTACTGCTCTGTTTTTAAGACACACAGCTCTCGCGCGCTGCGAAGGTAAAATTGTTTCTCGAGGGAAGAATTAGTCGAGCGAGATAATGAACTGATATTTCGTCATAATGCATTCTGAAATCTCGCGGAATATTTTAATGCTGTTGAAATTTAGAATATGTTTCTGCAATCTTCCATCACAATACAGATTAAAATCAAAAACATATTTTTATGTTCAAATGTATTATAATATAAATAAGGGCAACTAAACTAGCAGTCTCAATCTATGAAAGTTTCTGTTTCTCATGGGGTAGGAAATAAACCTTCGAGTATTCAAAACTCATTTAAGCAAACTAGTCGTATTTATGAAGGTATTGTTTTTCTCAAACACAAATACATTTGTACGTAGAACTTTCAAATATCTTTACGTACCTTTCAATATTTGAAAGAAAATTTTTGCTCTCTAGCTCAAGAAAATTCCTGTCAAAAGGAGGGTTAAGTGACCACTAGAAAACCAATTTGTATTTTGCGTTAAAAGACGCATATCGTTGCATAATATGAACATTTTACTCCAAAACTTATTTGATTTTCTCTTATTCCTCCTTCTGTATTGTTATTTACAGTCCTACTTATTTGATGTTCCTAATATTGATCAAGCAAAGGAAACATTTAGAATGTTTGCAAAATAGATGTTTCAAATTACCCTGGTTTCAATAGTGTTAATTTATTTTAGTCACCTTACAACATTTTTTAATTTAACACACGTCAGCACTGTTTAAATTGCGGTATATTTTGGATCTGATGTCATCATATCTCTTGCAGGAACTACACTTCTTCCTCTTTCAGGAATGCATCCAAACGGTACACGAATTGTCGAGTCATATATCAAACTGTTACCGCACGTCCTTCGTACAGTTATATAACGCTGACGCCACGAACACACCGGACCACAGCTGCAGCTGGAGGAGACACGAGTAACTCTTGCGCCGGTCCAGTAGACACTCAGATCACGAAGGCTTAGACAGTATCTGAGATCTTTAGACACACGAAAATATGGATTAACTTTTCAATACGAATCTGTAAGCATCTGATAACACATTTGAAAACGTCAAATTACTGTGCCGTCTTGATCGTGCTCTCATTGGCAAACGTGCCTTCATCTTGTGCTGTGACTAGTAAGGTCATCCTCTATATTTATCCTCTGATTAGTAAGGTCGAAAAAAAATTATTTAAGAAAAACGTAACATCTTAAATGCAGGTCAAAGATCTATTTTTAAGTCAATTGTGTAATTATTCTTTGTAAGACTAGCTTACCCAAACCGCGATCATAAAGAAAACTTTACAGATTGCTAAAAGTTCTTAACCTACTTTTGGTTACATTGTTATTACAGTCTACTACAAGAGTGAATAAATGGATTAACTCTTTGAAGTTATCACATTGAAATTTATTGAAGTTTTATTTCGTTGAAATGATGGAAAATCACTGTAACAACTTTTCTTTCATGATGTCATCGAGAAACAAGATACAGACTTTCACTTTCCAGTTGTTACATTCCACCGATGACCGGAATCGGTGACTTGATCATCTCATCTTTGCGACCGCTGACCGCAGTGGTAATTCCAAAAGAGACATGGCAATAAATATACAAACATCAGTTCACCTTTCATGTTATTTCCATATTTTTCAAACATTCTGTATTGTCTGGCGTAGAGGATATCTCTTCATAAAATGATGAGCAAACACTTCATTACGTAATATTTTTACAAGTATCTTACTCTGAATAAACATTAAAGTGAATTCTTAAAACTGTGATGGGTGTCAAACTATAATGGTAAAAGCAACAATAATCTCCGGAAATTCTGCTAAGGTCATCTCCAAAAGATATCTCAAATAATAAGTAGACGTGACTGAGAATACAACAAGGTCACACGATAGCTCATCTGTAAAATTATAGGGTAAACCAGATTCTACTCGTACAAGGATGTTTAATTTAATTCACTTCCAATTCGAATGTTAAAAGAAAATGACGTTTTCTTTTTCTCAGGACAGTCTCTTCTGGTCAGTACCAATGTTCATGGGTACTGAATCTTAAGAGGCCCTGCAAACTACTCAAACTAACTCTCATTATCTCCCATTCCTCACAAGAACTAATACAAGAACAAATGACAACGAAACTTGAAAGAAATTCTCATAGAAACAGTCGTCCTGTAACAGTTCAGTTTCAATTAAATCTTATATTGATAGGTTTTCTGTTGGTAATCAAAAATCTATCAGCAATCAGGGCTAAACTTTTTTGTAAATCTAGACCTAAGAGTCAAATTTCCTTTGTTATTCTGGAAAGATCCTGATAATAAATCTCAAAGAGAGGCGGATTTAAGACCAAAGAAGTAAGTTTGTGATCACATTTCCTCAAAAATTGTTCGCTGTAGCGAACATAGTCCGTAATCACGATGCACCTCATGGGAACACAGATCTACAACACTTGCCTCGAGACTCCGGGAAGCAAGTCGCACTCCTTCCGCACCAGCCGCCCAAAAGAACAAATCGGAAGAAAACGCGGGAGAGAAATTGTTCGAAAGAACACAACCTGCTCCACGGCCAGGCAGGCACGAACTCGGGTGACGCCATCCAACGGAGGCACGCAAGGGCCGAGGGCAGGCGGGGGCGGGGCCGGGGTCGCAGGACGCGCGACCCCAACCCGCCGCCACGCGAAGAAGAGACGGCGAGCGCGTGCACGACGCGGCCTTGGCACCCGCGCGGGAGGGGCGGGGAAGAAGGCGGTGGCGGTGCGGGTCCCGTTACGCGCTGCGGCCGGCACCGCGCCACCGCCGCCTCCGCCGCCGCGCCCGCAAGAAAAGTAAAAGCGGAGCCGGTGGCTGCCAGCAACGCCAGCGCCCGCTGCTGCGCCGTCGAGAGCGACAGTACAGCGGCGGCGACGGGGGCGGTGAAGGAGGTGGCGTTGTAGGCAGCCGGGGCGGAGGTGAAGGCGGCGAAGGTGGGCGCGGAGGCGTAGAAGGAAGGTGGGGTTGGCGGCAGCGGGGGGGGCGGAGGTGGAGGCGGTGAAGGCAACGTCGGTGGCAACGAAGGCGGGGTCGAAGGCGGGAGCAAAGGCGGCGGGGAAGCGGCGGCGAAGGCGGAGGCGGAGCCCAGAGGCGGCGGAGACGAAGGCGGTGGTGAAGACGAAGGCAGCGGCAAAGACGGCGGGGAAGCGGCGGCGAAGGCGGAGGCGGAGCCCAAAGAGGCGGCGAGACGAAGGCGATGGTGAAGATGAAGGCAGCGGCAAAGGCGGCGGGGAAGCGGCGGCGAAGGCGGAGGCGGAGCCCAAAGAGGCGGCGGAGACGAAGGCGGTGGTGACGGCGAAGGCAGCGGCAAAGGCGGCGGGGAAGCGGCGGCGAAGGCGGAGGCCAAAGAGGCGGCGAGACGAAGGCGATGGTGAAGACGAAGGCAGTGGCAAAAGCGGGGAAGCGGCGGCGACGGCGAGGTGGAGACCAAAGAGGCGGTGGAGGCGGAGACGAAGGTGAAGGCGGGGGCGTTGCCGCTGGCGCGGGCGAAGGCGCTGGCGCCAGAGGCGGTGGCAGCAAAGACGGTGGCGAAGGCATTGGCGGCAGCAGCGGTGCAGGCGGCCGCGGCGGCGGTGAAGGCGGTTTTAAGGTCAGCGCGGCCTTTCCCTGCTCCAACAGACACCTGGGCCCCAGGGCGCCGGCCGCCGCTGTCGCTCGACTTCCCCTTTGGGGCTCTTCTCCCTAAGGACCGCGGGGGCATTGCCAACAGGAAGCAGAGGTGTTACCCTCACAAGAAACAATTTTCTCCGTCAGAATTTCAGATTGTGAAATCTTTCACCACAACATTCTTTAACATGAACTACGTTGGAATGTTTTGTCGTCTGATCTACTTAGTACAATCTTAGTTCTGTTTACAGTTTAGAGTAAAATCCCTTTCTTCGTTGTTATTGGAGCGATTCTTTCTTCTTGCCTTCTCCAAACATTGCCACTTGCCATGCTTCCCTTTTCTGTCCCCTCTTGTGGCTACGCTCGTATGAACCACTTTTGCCACTGCCAACCACTTTTGCACTAACATACCATAGATGTCAGTGAGAACTGGGATTGTGTATCACCGAATTAATGAAGTGGTTCATAACGAGCCTTATAATGATTGACTCATCTTGGGAAGCTTGTGTCAATGATGAGTATTACTTTATTGCGCTTATCCTACGTACCATTATTTTATACCAAGAAAAAGTGCTGTTACAAATTATAATATAGTGTCCCAAGTGACATTCAACAACGACAATCCTGTTCAAGCATACAGTAGTGATTTGTGAGCATTACTTCCATGAGATCCCTAGATATTCTTTGGGTTCTTTCTCGAGAAATTTGCCCGCTTAGTATGAGCAGAAGTGACTCGACTGACTGGTTGACCGGACTTCAAAATCCACCACACTAATAACGTGAGAGCCTTCCTCTTCCTCCCATAGCATCTTACTAAACATTTGCGAGGTGTCAATTACTCTCTTGAGCGAGTCATCAGAACTACGAAGTTCAAGACTTTTAGTTTGTGATGCTGAAGAACGTTAATAAAAATGCAGGTACTTGTGGACACGGGGTCCCATGGACATTTACGAGTGGGCTTTTCTTTTAATCCAAATTATGAATATTAAACAAACATACCATATATGATTAATATATGGTATGTTTGTAACCATATGTGTAATGTGATATATTATTCAGGATTTGTTTGTTATATTTCAATTCGTTTTTTTCTTTTGCAGTTCTCACACTCAACATTATATTCAGTTTCTAATTCCTTTTAAAAGATTTCTCTGGATTGTTTCTTTTCCTGTATGAATATCTTTTTCTCAAAGTACTATTATTCTTCATCCTTGGTAATCGGGTTGTCCTGCCTTCTTTTCGATATTTGTTTACAAGTTAATATGATGCAGAGCGTTTGCCTTGTAATAGTACTGCTAAAAGCTAAAATGTGTACTATGCACGTCTTTCTGCATTTCTTCTGATACTTTTTATTTCTTCCTTACATTTCTCACTCTCCCGCGTTGAAAATTTAGTATATCTTTTGTTCTTTTTAAAACATTTTTTCCGAAAATTATGTCATTTAAGATGGAATAATTATCATTTTCTTTTAACTTTTTTAACATCACGACGAACATTATTTGTAAACGAAACTTTTATATAGGTAATGTGCGTACGTGCAATTATCCCATTAATCTGTATTCTTTCAACATTTATCCTCCAACCACGCCCATTCATCCATCTCTTCCATCTTAGAGGAGACCGAAATTGGAATTAGAATACAGTAGTTATAGTGACATTGTGAGAGTAATGATTCCGATAAGTAAGACTAAACAATGCAATTCAAATGGTGGAATGACGCCTTGCAAGAAGTGTAGTACCGGCCGGCACCTGCGCGAGGCTGTACCGCGTGGGCGTGATGGAAATTGGACCGTGTGAGAAAGGCATTCGGATGTGCGTACGCTCTGCCGGCGGCCACGCGACGTCGGGGGCGGGGCGGGGCGGGGGCGGGGGCGGGGTGTGGGTGGCGGGGAGGGGAGGGGCGGCTTTCGCGCGCAGAGAAAGCGTTCTCCGCGCCGCCACCGCCACCGCCGCCACCGCCGCCACCGCCGCCACCGCCGCCACCGCCGCCACCGCCGCCACCGCCGGATTCCAGGAGGAGAAGGAAGGAGCAGGCAGACGATCGGTTCTCTCGGAGCGAGGATTAGGCTTCTCTTGCGACACACAGAATAACTTTCTTCTCCTGCAGAACGATATCAGCGTGAGCCCGAGTAGATATCAAACATCTCTGGTTGTTTATCGAGAATGTTTATAATTTGCTGTGATTTGTTTACATGAACTATTTCACACAAGCAGTCACTAACGATCTAAAAATCGGATGAGTACTAAAAATAAAAATTAGAGGCATTAAATGGCAGAAATTCATATTTTCTTGGATCTATTGACTGAAATATCACAAATAAAGATAATCACTATAGAAAAAAGTCATCACCCATTGGAGTCGGTATTCGGCACATTTATGCTAATCTCTGAAAAGAAAAATATTAAAGAACATTTCTGGTATCTCAAGATACAAAAATGTTCAGTTCCTTTTTCCGCCACTGTTACTACTGACAAAAAAATAGTGTTTCATCTTCGAATATTGATTTTTTTTTTTAGTTACTCATGACTATAAAAGATGTTTTTCTCACTTTTCATCGTCTCATGAATGTTGTCAAACCTCGCAACCTCACGCCCTAGAGAAGAACGGCTTGAAGTCGGGACAGCGTCTCCTACACAAGTGGTGGTCGGGTGCACAACACTGTAGGAAAGTGGCACTCGGGGCGAAGAGAACAGCCCTCTGACCCAGACCTGCTTCATTGGACTCTCCGCGAAGGCGGTCGTTAGGCCACGAACCTCTCGCCGCACTGTCTCTTTCATCCCGTCAGCGATGTTCTCGAGGAAGCACATCTTCAGCCACACGTCCATAGTCATCCTCCACGCTGCTCTTTATTCTCAATTGATTCTCACCGGCGTGTGCACAAATGTAGTACACCACGAAATCTACGTATATAAAACTCTAAGTTTCGTTTTAAATGAAACGTAAATTACGCAAATTAAATTTTTGCTTTAAATGAAACCTAACAGAACCCATATGTGTTATTGCTGGTTATTATTAGAGGGTTTTATTGTACTACTAGCGTACCCGTGCGAGAACTCTCGCATGTTAAAGCCCACCCTCTTCCGTATTTTTCCATTTCCACATTAAGTTGTAATATATTTTTTCTTCAAGACCCTCTTATCCTCCATCACTTGTTCTATGTCTCCTTGTCAGTAATAACAATACAATACCCCCGTGTCAATACAAACTATTCTTATTTAACGTTATTACCGAACAGAGAGGTACACCCGTGTAATTCAATCGCACAGAATATCAAGTAATTAGTTTAATTTCACGTACAGTTGCAGATTCGGCATTGCCCTGAACAGGTGGGGAAGAATTAAGAAGCGTCAATCCAGTAGAAATGTAATAGAATGCTCAAGAAGATCTCAACCTGTAAATTACGGTATGAGAAACGTTCCATTAAGACCTTTGACCTCATATTTTTAGTTTTCAAGACTCTATAACGCTTCGTTTAGACGTTATTTAACTATTTAGATTTTGACAATGCTGTCGAGTGTTGCGAGTTGCATTTAACATGAATATTTAGATGCGTTATTAAACAAATCCTTCATATTTTTTAAGTCAAAGTGCAATTCGTCAAATCTCCGTGAAATTCTATTTCTTTAGAGACCTCAATTATAAAGACTGGTTGCGTGCGAAAGCCGCAAAATGTATGTATACTACTGAAATAATATAGGAGACGATGTACGCAAAATTTTAATAATATCTTTAAATTAATGGAATGAACGCTCATTTGAGGTCATTTGTTCATTACTAGTTTCACGTGTATTGTGCGAGGAAGCATTGGTGTTGTGCGAGCAAGCGTGCGTGAATGTGATGTTGTAGTTCGCGAAGCGAAGAGTTTTTTAATCTGAAAGTGTGTGTTGGAAGATTAGTGAGTAGATTTAAACGTCCCGTAATATGAAAAATTAGTCTTTCCAAAAAGTTGTTATTATAATTATGTTACAAATTAAGTGGACAGCATGATTTCCTGCTATAATCTACTACAACATACATTTACAGATCTTGGTAAATGCAAAACCTTTCTATTTCATTTACAGAAACATGTTTAAAACTGTGTTTACAGTGAATAGTAATTGTATTATTCTTGGATTTGTAAACCTCCCTCAATTCATCAGTTTTAAATAATAAGTAACTTTTTTTTATTTCGAATGTAATGCATATGTAGAACTTTTCTGTTGTGATAATAACATAAAAACATTCTTCCTCATTAATTCCGATAATAATCTAAAACTGACGCTGAGACAAGTATTATTTTCGTGATCCAAAATCAGCTGTTGAAAGAACGGAAAAAACGAAGGAAAGCCTCAAGGAAATGAAGGTATTAAGGTCAAAACAAGCAATTAAAGTGATATTCGAAGAAAATGCTGTAGAAAATTGCTTGAAAGCGAAGTATTTACACCAGAGATTATTCTCTACAATTTTTATCTACATAAGAGATTATAAGGTTGATATTATTGGAGAAACGGTTGAAACAAGTTGAGATGCTGTAAGTTGCAGATATTCAGGTTTTAAGAGAGAAGCGTGAAACCAGGAACAGTGAATAGTGTGTCACACAATGTGAAAGATTCCCAGCATTATAATGGCAGGTTCCCAAGGCATCGTACGCTCCTCCAACAAACAGGAAGAGATGAAATATAAGGCCAGCAAGAAGAAACATACCCGAAAAAAGTCTAAATTCTTAAATAATTTTTTCCACATTCAGAATATTATTTTTTAAATCACCCATTTTTCGAACTCATTAGATGACATACTAATTACTAATACTGCTCATATTCAAATCTAAAGTACTGAAGTACTAGACTACATTCACATATCAACGTAATTTACTTCCGAAAAGTTCTAAATAATTACGTGCCCTTGCAGTCACACCTGTTGTAGCGCAAAAATACTTGCACCTATTCCGGTATTGTATTGCATCAAGACGAACTACATTTTCGTTTCAGAATATTAATGCAGAAAAGTAGATAAATTGATAATTGTTTGCTAGTAGTAAAGCTACATTGTTTTTCTAACTATAAAAGCAATTTACCACGAGATGAAAAAAGCCGCATTATATCCAACCCAGAATTAATCGGGAAGTCAATAAAACAGTGACCAGCGCGCTCGCTTCCTTGCTCTGGGCACGAGAGTTCAAATCGCTTTCATGTAACAGTTATTTGAAACAAATTAGTATCGAGTCAATTTCTCTCCAGGTTTCCCTGCTTTCCATTTCTCATATTGCGTCATCGTCATTCATTTCATTTTCTAACATTAACACACATTGAATCATTGGCCGTCCGTGAAAAGAACAAAATCTTGAGTACAAGGGATCATGGTAAATTCAAAGTTAATCGAGGCTTTCAATATTAATAGCACACATAATATATCTTTATCTGACAATCCACTTTTATTCCTGAGATTGTCAGTAGTTCACAAATCACATGACCATAACGAAGTAGATCGTTATGAGTGAATGTGTGTGTATGTATGTGTGTGTGTGATAGAGAGAGAGTGAGACAGACAGACAGACAGACAGACAGACAGGCAGACAGGCAGACAGGCAGACAGGCAGACAGGCAGACAGGCAGACAGGCAGACAGGCAGACAGGCAGACAGGCAGACAGGCAGACACACAGACATGCAGACATGCAGACATGCAGACATGCAGACAGACAGGCAGACAGGCAGACAGGCAGACAGGCAGACAGACATGCAGACAGACAGACAGACAGACAGGCAGGCAGACAGGCAGACAGGCAGGCAGAATGGCAGAGAGATTGCTACGGATACTGCGCACGAATTTGTGTTTGTGTCAGTATGTTAAGGCAACAAGAAGTTTGTGCATTTGTTTATCACGTTTCTCATAAATCACGGCTTCCTTGCCTAGAACGCCAGCAACACGAGCCCAAAAAACCGTCGGTGTCGCGCGTCCCACGCTGCCTGATCCGCGGCCCCGGAGCGCCCGGCGCTGGGAGGAAGACCGCCTCGCCCGGGGGCCAATCGCGGAGAAAGCGCGCGACGCCACCAACGACACAACGGCGCCCCCGCACATGTGCGTCGCCGCCACGGCCGGGGCGGTCGGCAGCCGCAGGTAACACTCGCCACGCAGGAAGCCCTCTCTTCAGCACACTTCGATCCAAGCACCTCTTATCTGCCAAGAGTGAAGAGAGTGAATGAAGTGTATGAAGAAGAGATGGAGAGAGTGAGAGAGAGAGGGAGAGAGAGAATGGATGTTTTTTGGGTGTTGTTTGTGTGAATATCGGGGAGGGGATGTCAAAGAGGCAGACAGGCACGCAGACAGACAGTCCGACAGACAGTCCGACAGACAGACAGTCCGACAGACAGACAGTCCGACAGACAGACAGTCCGACAGACAGACAGTCCGACAGACAGACAGTCCGACAGACAGACAGTCCGACAGACAGACAGTCCGACAGACAGACAGTCCGACAGACAGGCATACAGACAGACAGATAGACAGATAGACAGACAGGCAGACAGGCAGACAGACAGGCAGACAGACAGGCAGACAGGCAGACAGGCAGGAGGGAGACCTGTCCGGAACTTAGAACTTGTCCCTGCTGGGGCGGTTTCCTCGCTGGTGGGAGATACCTGGTTTGAGGAAAACTCCGCTGGCCGACGTTAGATCGGCGCCGGATCTTACCATTCAGTGGGGGAAGATCACCACCACATCCCGATGAAAAACATGCACTACACTTACGGGACTAATGAGTAGTTGACGTGCACGAAATAACTATCAATCAATCAAACTTTCATGAAAAATTCAATTTTGTTTCTTTCAATGTGTTGCTCGAATAGAGGAAAGTGCATTTATAATTATCATTTAGATCGGATTTTCATTAAAAACTTCTGAAATTTTGAAAACTGCTCAAGTTTAAATATTTTTCGAACCAGTCCTACACCTCTAGTATTAAATCCAGAGAATTCTTTCTCAATGCATTTTTTTAAAATATGAGTAGTTGTTGAGTAATTTTGATGAAAATCCTAACTTTTTTAAAATAATATGTGAACAAAAATTTCTCAATTTTTTTCTTTATACTCTTATCTATAAAGCACAATACACTGAATTATATGGCACAAGTTTCATTGTTAAGAAAACTAGAATTTTCATAAATTATACGTTTATAAATATAGAAGATACACTGAAGAACCTACCGTGATGTTGGTGCTCACTAAGCAAGTAAAATACTGTTGGTAGAATCCTAAACAATCGTTTCATGTGTTGGCATCTTAACTTGTTTACGCGGAAGGCAATACATTCAGTGTACTTTCCGATAGAGTAAAGAGTAGCCACCTCCGATACCTCTAGTATTCATTACAAAATCCAAATTATGTTACACAATATCCAAATTATTAAAATTAATTCATAATACTGAGAAGGAAAAAATTCGCCATGCCACCTATTCCCATTAGTCTTTTATATTTGACTTCAGCTCTGCTTGTTTATAGTTTCATTTTATGCATTATTTTTTCTCCGTTGTAATAACAATTTTTGTTATCCAATAACAAGTCAAGTTTACATTGCTGGAAATAAAGTGTTGTATTTACGCTACACAAAATTAGCAGTCTTGCAAAAATAGAAACCACAGAGCAGAGCAATTCAATTTGTTTTCTTTAATAACAAGAATTTATATCCTTGTAGGGTATGAATACTCATATTTAACGATGAATACATTTATATCTGGCAGAAAACTGCGCATGTGAGAGGTCACGTATGCGCGAGAACCAACAAAGAGTGCAAACACTAGGCGTTAGAGACTGGACTGAAACTTGGTGGTAATCAAAAGAATGTCCAACTACAGAGATACAAAATGGCAATGAATATGTAAATACGGTTGGGACATAAACCTGAAAACATAAGCAATACGTGATCAGTATTTCTCATAAAACTCTTCCCTACAAAAAGGTTTCCCTCTTTGGTTCTCCGGTTAAAATATCGCTTTGCACAGCGTAAATATTACGCAAGAAATTTCAAATAAGCACAAGATTGTAAAGAAACAATCCAAGCGTACGATACGTTATCGTTCTCTCTCGCACGAACACGCTCGGAAAGGCGGTCTCACTTGGACTGGCGTGAGAGCCCCGTTTCATCATGAGATTTTGCGGTCGCAGCGCATGAAAGAGGATATCTCCACTCATCGGCCTGCGCCAGCCCAGACACGTTCAAGATGCTGCCGTAGCCCCAAAACGAAGAAAAAAAGCAGAAAAGACAAAAGGAAAACAAACCACCCGTGGCGACAGGAAGGATGATTAAGTGGAAGGTTTGAGCAATCGGAGACAGGAGGCTTACGTCTTTCCTTTTTCTATTTCGATTTTTCCCTTTTGTTAACATTTTTTCACCCGGATCTTCCATCCCTCTCGCGTTTTCCCACCTCAGCAACGTCTCCGCACTAGACGCAATGTATTCATTAGCGGGGAATATTTTCACGCACGAAAGTTGGGAAGTTGTTTCGTTTCAGCGACATCCGTTCGATTTCTATCTCCCGGAGAATTTTGTGCGGAAGTCAAATACGCGCTCCTGGAATCGAACATCGCCCAGAAAATCATTTGTTGGCAGCATCGTATTTTTGGCTATTCTTCTACTGTATGTTTCTGCACAAATTGTAAGTTATTCCCTCCCTTGCTGTCTGGACTTTTTACCTTCAAGGTATTTTATAAAATAATTTAATTTTCTTTTTTCATCTTTATATGACAGCCATCTTCTTTTATTAATTTTGTATTTGGCAATGCCAAGTAAATATTACTAATTCCAAAGCATTGGTAACAAGAGCTCATATTTTTATTGCAAACCCACAATGTAGAAAGAGAGCATGAGAAGTAAGCTTAAGTTTTAATTATCTTTATTGACACACTTGTTTGTAAAAGTTGGTAATTACGTCGTCAATTAAATGGCTTCTGTAAAAATCAACACCGACCGGGATTAAGCTAAACAGAGAAAGTCTCATTTCTGGACTACTGCTATAATTACACAGGACTTTACTTTCTTCCACTCAAATTAAATACGTATCTAGCCATTCTCTAATTTCAAGGTGAATGTTACGCAGTATTTTGTATGTTCTGTAATGTATAGTGGAGAAGTGAAATTTGGATGCAGTTCTAGCTCAAAACACTATAATTATTAAATTCCAGTATTTCTGTTGAAGTTACTGAAACTCACGTAGATCATTTCACGTAGAATCAATTCACGTAGAACTAGTCGAAAGATGAAATGGGTTGAGTTAAAATAGCTTTTCATGAAACCTAATCTCTTCAAAGAAGAGAATAATGAATGCAGTGAACCTCGGGTCATCAACATTGTACTTCTTGCCCACTTTCACAGTTACCACAGCAATTATATGAATGAAATTGTACATGATTTAAAGTAAAACGCACATTCCACTATTTTCGGTCACCCAGACCAGCTCGTTCTTTTTAATGTTTTTTTACATAATTTAGAGTTCAATACTATTTTAAATCGTAGACTATGGGGGGAAATGATGCCTTAATTAAACATATTTTTGTTTAAATGGATATTATGCAATATGGATTGCAATAAATTCCAACATCAAGTGGTAGTTACTTTCCCTCTGCAGAAACTTGGCAATATATTCGACATACGCTAAAAGTTCATTTATTTCTTCCTTTTAAAAGTTGTAACGAGGTAATTTTCTAGCAGTCACCTATTAAATTTCTTATTGGAAAATCCTGACTAATAATATGAATTTACTAATCATAATATTTTGTAAGATTTTTTCTTAATAGTGGGAATTTTCTCTTCGGATAATGCTATGCCTTTGCATTAGATTGTTTCACCTCCAGATTACACCATTTAACAACCGCCAACGACAAGGACGAAGTCTGAAGGCAGCGACCATAGTCAACCTAGACCTGCATCTTCAGAAAAACAAAGGCCAACGTATTAACTATCTTGATAAATTAAACGACAATATTGGAACTTGACATAAAATTGAAATACAAATGCGAAGTGTGTATTTTACAGAATATTTAGGTTTTATAATTTTAAAGGAACATTACCGTCATTGGAAATGTGAACTTTCAAATAAACAGAAACAATTCGTTGGAAAACTGAAAACACTGAGGAGAGCATTAGCTAAATCAATGTTTTGTTCATCCACCTGTCTCTTTGATAGTGTCTATTCTTTGCGAAAGAATGTTTACCCAATTTGACAACTTAAAACGTGTTGCTCGAGTCTTCATGAATGCGATATTCTACAGTGAGCACCATTAGAAATTCTTTTCCCAGAATGTTCCCTCCAGGTATTTCAAATCAACACAGTAAAATCTCGATTTCTTGTTTCGATTACACTTAATTCTTGAACATAGTTTTCTCGATTCTCCTCTATTACTTCGATACTAAATATTTGGAGTAACTTCTTATTTATAAATCTTCAAGTTATAAACAATCCCTTTTCACTGTGGGAAGGTTTTTTAGATTTAGTGATGTAAATTCGTCTTCGCCGTCTTTTTCATTAACCTCATAATCGTTAAATCTAACTCTCATGTGTAATAAAATAGTTGCCAATCTTCGTTAATAAAGTTTACTTTAGGATGGAAAATTGCAATTTGAGGCAGATTAACTATAAATCGACTCTCAGTTTTTAGAAAATCGCATTTCAAACGCTGTTACTAACTCGTGAAAAATTTCACGCCAACAAGGAGCTAACCCAACAACTTCGTTTGAGAAGTGCTTTGCATTAGCGACTTCAAGAAAATAGTTTACTGAAGATTATTTTCTTAATGAGCTGATCACACCTCGCGAATACTCTTGTCTTCGTAGTTTCTACAGTAGTTTTATATCATTCAACAAGGCCCCCCCCCCAGGTTAACACTATACTTTTTTTAAACTCAAACATTACTTGCCTTTGTCACAACTTTCACATATATTATTAATAATGACATAATACTTTTGAATAACCTTGTCTCATTTTCAAATGACTAAAAAATACTCAAAATGCAATTATGCTTTGAGGTAGAAAGAAGGAAGTTTCCAGTATAACAGATAAATCCAGCGACCTAGTTGATAGTTTTGTTTATTGACAAACGTGACAGTCCGTTTATTTTTTTAACCCTGTTTTAACATCAAAACGCACGAGATACTTAATGAGTAATCACCAAACAATTTTTAATATAGTTACGAGTTAATAACATGTTAGACAGTTTATAATCACACCATGTGTATACGTTAACGTACACGAGTTTCCTTCCTTATCATTTACACTAAAATCATTCCATTGAATTCAAGAAAAAATATTAAGTTTTTGTACTTGTTTTGTACAACACTGAACGGTTTCCTTTAAAAAAAAACTTGTAACAAAGAAATCACTAATAAAGTATAAAAAATATAACATCTCACTTTATGTTAATAAAGCTTCTTCACATCACTAAAACTTCTAGATAAGTGTAGATTTGTCACTAACAGTCAGTTAGGAAGTGATTTCCAGTCATTAAAACTTCCAACTCCCACTATGAATGCATACGAACATCTCTCCGTCAAAATCCCTAAAGTACCCAATGCAGCAGCGCGGTTTCAACTAGGCTGATGAATCACACCTTGCATAAGAGATCGAATATATGTGACATAGTCTATTATCCAGACACTGGAGCAAAACCAGGTTATGTGAGGAAAGTAGTCTAAAACATCTGTCATCCACCTTGATGTGGTGGACTGAAACTATTCATACAGTTTAGTAATGACATTCTTCCTTTCCCTCGAAAACGTTTAATACCTTCTCACGTTTCAGGAATTTAACAATGCTTTACGAGGGCCTAGCCCTTCAATAATGTTATAGTCTGCAATTGCCATTCACATTACTCGAACAAGACGTGGTTTCAAAGGTAGTGCCGTATGGTACCCGATGGGACCAAGAAAAGTCTCGTGCGGTTGCCTTGCACGGGATGGTCCCATGAGCACGCGCGTGCACGCAGGGGCGGGGGCGGGCGATCACCTACCTGAGGGCGGCGCGCGTCATGTCTGGCGTGGGTGGGCGGCTGCTGGGGCGAAGTGCGGTCCTGCGCGGCGGGGCCGGGATGGGCGTTCGCGGCGACGGCGGCTGCGGAGAGCAAAGCGTGGAGCGCGAACGGCAGGACGCCGGCGAAAGGCGCGCCAACGGCCGCGTCCCCGCCTTTAAGCGCCTCCCCCCGCGCGCCGCTCCGCCCCACCCCGCTCCGCCCCGCCCCGCTCAGCTGCGCGCCCCGCCCCGCTCCGCGCGCCGTCCCCCCCGCCGCGCTGACCCACATCTGCCCCTCCCCCGGCCGCGCCGCCACCCTGCGCGCCCGCGCCCTGCGACACCCACCCCCGCCCCGCCCCCTCCCCCCCACACGCGCCCGCGCGCGCGAGCTTTCCTGCTCTTGGCGCGCGCCGCGGGGAGGCGGGGAATTACCAGCGAAGCGCCAGGGAAGGCACGCGTGCAGCCAGCAGATGCACTCTCCACACCCCACACCACACACCCGGCTCCTTCGAGGAAGCCGAAAGGTTGAAGGCGACGTGGAGGCACAAGCGGGAGAGACACCAATAAAGAATAACTAAGGGTATATAATAATAAATGTAGCTTCACTATGCGCACGTTTTATTGCTGTCTCCTTTTGCTGGTAGGGGTAGCAGTAGAGCTGAGGATGAGTTACTATATTGTTAGAAATGCAAAAAATAAAATCTGCAGGTCGCTTATTGTTGCAAATAGTTTTTCTATAACTCGGGAACGAAAATGTCTAGTCTTTCAAATGTTGAAAATCTACCGCTTTTCTAATTTTATTTTCTTCTTCTTCTTCTTCTTCTTCTTCTTCTTATTATTATTATTATTATTATTATTATTATTATTATTATTATTATTATTATGTTCTTTTTTTGCTGTTTTTTGTTGTTTTTGTTTTACTGTTTTTTGACCAAATAAATCAAATCAAAAGGGACGTCGTATGGTAAAATATTATAAAACTTTTAAAGAAAAACATCACATTTCACGAAAAGGATATTACTAGGAAGAGAAATCTAATTTCACAATCATCGAAAGTAAAAAAAATCATGATAATGAGTGATGTGTAAAATATGAACAAACTCCTTGAATTATTGGTTTTGTAGAAGATTGATGACGTTTGAATTCGCATGGAAACGATGAATTCGTTTGAATAAAACTTAATAAAAATTAAATATATATATTTATATTACACAGCATATAATTTTCGACATTCAAACAAGGGGATATTTCAAATTGAATTCGAATAAATTGCATTTTCAAACGGCATTATTTTGTAATATATTTCATTGCTCACAGTGCCAAGGACCACTGTCATTTGTTAAAAAATTAAATTGCTCTAATTATTTCGAACATAAATGATTTCGATAATAATAGGCAACAGAAAAACCAACACAACGGAATTGAAATTCATTTATACTTTATATAAATGATACCCCAAGATATTACATATCGGTTTAAGCAAAATCCCAGAATTCGCAAGAACCATCCTAAACATAAATATTTATATTAAATAAATAGGTTTAATTCAAAATTTGAAAAAAGAATAAATTATTATTGTTCAGAATTTCTGAGAATAAGTTTTCTTTGATAAAAACCTCATTAAACGAAACGAGAAAGAGCATTCAAAAATTCTTCTCTAAATTATACAAGATCATATGAAAATATCTGGAACTAACAGACGATGTTCCACATTCCACGATGCATTAGTCGCCCATTATCTCTGAAGAAATACCCAGCGAGTAACTGAATTTGTGAAGGTTCTGGATTCGCGCAGCTGGAGGTCTATGGAAGGGCTTCGAGAACGTCTGAAGGTCATGGAACGGTCCGCGGTTTTCCGTGCACTTCACAGTGATAATTGAGCAACGGAATAGAAAAGACGCCTCCTAATTCTTCGAAGTCGCATACTTTCAAGATGTTACATGATGCCGAGTTTCTCGAGCCAACGGCACCAAGCACGCGATATGTTTCAGATATGGCCATGCAATCCAGTTGCTCTTTCTTAAATTCTAACAATGTCACATTTGACCATTAACCAATATTTTATTAATTTTTAAAAACTACCAACAAAATAATTGGGTACTAAGATATGGCAGTCAGCAGTTCAAAAACATTAACAACTTTAATTGAAACAACTATTAATGTTTTTAATAAAATTCAATGCGATGATATATAAAGATCAATTTTTTCGCTAATGGTAAATTCTCACTTTTTCGTGTATCATCCAGAAAGATAATGATTCACTTGATCATACGAAAAGTATGCAGGTGACGAAGCAGAAAATAAATGTGTTGATTCAGAAGCGAACTCAAGCGTTGATTGCACAGTTCACGGTCGAGCACAATTCACTAAGAACGAGTCATGGGTCTTTCTCGTTTTGTAACTCGGACGCTCAAAAGAGCCAAACATGATTCTCTCAGCGAACAATTAACAAATAATGTAAAGACAAAGAATAATGTTGAACAGTCTATATTGTTACTTTTGAAATGTTTATCGTCAATCCAAAATTTTAAGTGGAAGATCAATAATGCAATGAGGGAGATAGGATAAGTTTGAAGCACTGGAGGAAAGGAAAACAAGAATTTGATAGATGTGTGCAGTTGCTTATACCTACTTCTCGCCATACAGGATTCTATAGGAATCCTCTTCTTTGCTGTAGTTATGTAGTATAGGGTTTCCTCAAAGCAGTGTTATTTTAATTTCTTAATAGAGTTTATAAACTAGTCTAGAATTCAAATTGGTAAAGGTATTTTTTTTATTATAACGTAAACTTATAATAGTACGTGTATTTTTATGGATGATAATTATATAATAATATAGACGGTTTTCACTTTTGGAACATTAAAACATTTGATGAGCATTAAGCTTCAGAGAAATGATTCAATATTAATATTTTCATGTCATATGGTTGCCATATGTACATTATGCCAAGAATTTCGAAAACGATAACTAAAAGGTTGAGAAAAGATGAATGTGAAATAAAACAGTTATTGATGAAGGGGCATCAATTAGAGCTGTTTCTAAATAAATTGGTCTTTCAAAATTTGATCTTATCCGGCATGTAGCTGCATTAATTTTTCTAAAGCATCTCAAAAGAACCAATCTATATGGACACCTTTGAGAACAAATGCTTTGAAAGACAATATAGAGGATTTAAATTAAATACCTTAAGTGATGTAAGTGTGGTTGCTTTATATTGGTTATATTGATGGAAAGAAGTGCAAGACATATTGGCAGAAAAGAGAAAATATAAAGAAATGTAGATCATGTAGTAAACTTTCTGCGTTGTGTTCCTGGGATTGATGTAGTTATAACAACGCCGCCAACTATTAAGAGTGATGGAGCTTAAATAATCTCTGTCCTCATTTGATGTAAGGTTTCAAACTTTTACAACATCCGTTAGGTATATTATGATTAAAGAAATAATGAAGCCACAAAAATCATACTTTTAACGTTTATTAAAACATAGTTCCAGAGCAACTAGTAGCTTATGGGAACACTTTTTTGTATAGGAATATACAACGCTGGGATATACAAGAAAGGAGTAATTTTTAAAATATGTTTTATTAAAGAGGAACCATAGACTACATAAACAGGAATAGACTACGAATATCAAAATGAGTAACAACAAAAACCTGAAACAATTATCCAGAGTCATGTGTGTTAAGTTTTTGAACTGCCACAATGCTTTCTAGTTCAAGGGAAATAAGGAGCGAACATTTGAAGTATTCAAGGTTCATCCGGAACTGACAGCAGCTACGTAACAAACGAGAGTCGATGCCAGAGGGACTTGGCAGGTGGTAAGGAAGTAGCGCCTTTTGCTGCTTGAAGCGCTATTGTAGTCAACTGCTCCCTGCCACCTCCAAGAGAAGAAAAATGTGGCGGCGGAGAGGCTATTGTTAGGGCATAGAGTAAAGAATTATACGTCTTTAGTCTATGGTTAGGGGGTGCGTTTATCAGCCTGAGGAGACGAATACGCTCACGGAAACGGTAGTGGCGGAGACAACGGCGTAAGTGACGGCCACGAAGTCGTGATACGCGGAGGTGATTGTGTCGGTAGTGAGACAGACGTATTCAGTGACAAATACATCATCTATCAAGCAACTCTGTAGCAAACATGTACGAGTATCATTAAGTACCTCAATATGACAGAGGATAAAAACATATTAAATATTTCTAAACTACCACAGGATATCTGAACCTTCTTCACTCAAAGAGCAATTTAGGAACGTTTAAAAGAAATTCATTAAACTTAATAATATTCCTACTAGTTGAAAGATGCATGTGAAGTCATTGAAACTATCGGTTGTATGTGGACAATTGGCTGAGAAACATTGATTTAACACGTGAATGAGGGAGGATTTGTCAACGTCCTGGAAGTTAGCAGGACCATTTCACCCAATCATAAAACTGTATAGCTCATAATTTGCCGCTTTTTTGCCGTTCTTAAGATGTGAAAACAAAAAATTTGCCGCGGGTCATTTTCTCAACAAAATCTATGGTCCTGCTAACTTCCATTGGAAGTTAGCAGGACCACACATATAAATCCGCTAATAATGTAAGCATACACACCAAACAGTACTCCAAATTTGCCGCTTTTTATTTATAAACGATTAGTGAAGAAATTATAATGATATCTCCATTTTTTCAAAAGATATTTACAAAAAACCAAAAATAACACCTACGTTCCTATGGAGAGCGCCCTCAAGGACAAGACACGTTTCGTCCAAGACCAATAGCCTTAACGATTCATATTCTACGCCAAAATTTGCCTATAACCATTGCAAACTGTAATCTGTAATAAAAAAAAATTGCCGCTGACCGGTTAGTTTACAATACCCAGGTTCGAACCCAAGAATTGAAACTCTTGAAAGCTCCCTCCGCGAAGAAAAGGCACGATACCTCCCAAACTAATAGCCGTAACAATTCATACTCTATGCCAAAATTTGCTCCTAAACGTTGCTAATTGTAATCTGCAATAAAAAATGTGCCGCGGACCGGTTAGATTAAAATACTCAGGTTCGAACCCCAGCATTTAAACTCTTGGAAGCCCTCTTCGCGAGAGAAATGCACAATATCTCCCAAACTAATAGCCATAACAATTCATTCTGTATGCAAAAATTTGCTCCTAAATGTTGTTAATTGTAATCTGCAATAAACAAATTTGCCGGGGACCGGTTAGTTTAAAATACCCAGGTTCGAACACCAGAATTTAAACTCTTGGAAGGCCCCTCCGCGAAGAAAAGGCACGATACCTCCTGAACTATTAGCCTTAACAATTCATGCTTTATGTCAAAACTTGATCCTAAATGTTGCTAAGTGTAATCAGCAATAAACAAATTTGCCGCGGACAGATTAGTTTACAATACCAGGGTTCCAACCCCAGAATTTAAACTCTTGGAACCTCCCTCCGCAAGGAAAAGGCACGATACCTCCTGAACTGTTAGCCTTAACAATTCATACTCTATGCTAAAATTTGCTCCTAAACGTTGCTAAGTGTAATCTGCAATAAACAAATTTGCCGCGGACAGGTTAGATCAAAATACTCAGGTTCGAACCCCAGCATTTAAACTCTTGGAAGCCCCCTCCGCGAGGAAAAAACACGATACCACCCAAACAATTGGCCGTAACAATTCATACCCTATGCCAAAACTTGATCCTAAATGTTGCTAAGTGTAATATGCAATAAAACAATTTGCCGCGGACCGGTTAGTTTACAATACCAGGGTTCCAACCCCAGAATTTAAACTCTTAGAAGCTCCCTCCGCCAGGAAAAGGCACGATACCTCCTGAACTGTTAGCCTTAACAGTTCATACTCTATACCAAACTTTGCTCTTACACGTTGCTACTTGTATTCTGCAATAAAGAAATTTGCCGCAGACCGGTTAGTTTACAATACCCAGGTTCGAACCCCAGAAATTAATCTATTGAAAGCTCCCTTCCAAGACAAAGACACCATACCTCCTGAACCAACAACCGTAACAATAAATACTCTCTGCTAAAACCTGCCAATAATCGTTGCAAAAAGTAATCTGTAATAAGAAAATTTGCCGCGGACGGGTTAGTTTACAATACCAGGGTTCCAACCCCAGAATTTAAACTCTTGGAAGCCCCCTCCGCGAGGAAAAGGCACGATACCTCCTGAACTGTTAGCCTTAAGAATTCATACTCTACGCCAAAATTTGCTCTTACACATTGCTAATTGTATTCTGCAATAAAAAAATTTTCCGCGGACCGGTTGGTTTAAAAAACCCAGGTTCGAACCCCAGAAATTAAACTATTGGAAACTCCCTTCCAAGACAAAGACACGATACCTCCTGAACCAATAACCGTAACAATATATACTCTCTGCTAAAACCTGCCAATAAGCGTTGCAAAATGTAATCTGTAATAAGAAAATTTGCCGCGGACCGGTTAGTTTACAATACCAGGGTTCCAATCCCAGAATTTAAACTCTTGGAAGTTCCCTCCGCGAGGAAAAGGCACGATACCTTCCTAACTGTTAGCCTTAACAATTCATACTCTATGCCAATATTTGCTCCTAAACGTTGCAAAGTGTAATCTGCAATAAACAAATTTGCCGCGGACAGGTTAGATCAAAATACTCAGGTTCGAACCCCAGCATTTAAACTCTTGGAAGCCCCCTCCGCGAGGAAAAAACACGATACCACCCAAACAATTGGCCGTAACAATTCATACCCTATGCCAAAACTTGATCCTAAATGTTGCTAAGTGTAATTTGCAATAAAAAAATTTGCCGCGGACGGGTTAATTTACAATACCAGGGTTCCAACCCCAGAATTTAAACTCTTGGAAGCTCCCTCCGCGAGGAAAAGGCACGATCCTTCCTGAACTGTTAGCCTTAACAATTCATACTCTATGCCAAAATTTGCTCCTAATCGTTGCTAATTGTAATCTGCAATAAAAAAAATTTGCCGCGGACCGGTTAGATTAAAATACCCAGGTTCGAACCCCAGAATTTAAACTCTTGGAAGCCCCCTCCGCGAGGAAAAGGTACGATGCCTCCTGAACTAATAACCGTAACAATTCATACACCATGCCAAAATTTGATCTTACACGTTGCTAATTGTAATATGCAATAAGGAAATTTGCAGCGGACCGGTTAGTTGAAAATAGCCAGGTTCGAACCTCCGAAATTAAAGTCCTCGAAGCTCCCTGCGCTGGGCAAGGAAACGTTTCCTCCTGAACCGATATTCGCTACAATTCATACTCTATGCCAAAATTTGCCCTTAACCGTAGCAAACTGTAATCTGTAATAAAAGAATTTTCCGCGGACCGATAGCATAAAATACCTGGGTTCGACCCCCAGAAATTGAAGTCTTGGAAGCTCCTTGCGCAAGTAAAAGACACGTTACCTCATGAACCAATAGCCGTAACAATTCATACTCTATCCAAAAATTTTCCCTTTAGCGTTGCAAACTGTAAACTGAAATAAAAAACTTGTCGCGGACCGGTTACTATAAAGTTGCTTGGTTCGAACCCCAGAATTTGAAGTCTTGGAAGCTCCCTGCACAATGAAAAGATACGTTACCTCCTGAACCAATAGCCGTAGCAATTCATACTCTATGCCTACATTTGCCCTTACCCGTTGGAAATTGTAATCTGTAAAAAAAATTTGCCGTAGACTGGTTAGTTTAAAATAGCCAGTTTCGAAACCCAGAAATGTAAGTCTTGGAAGCTCCCTGCGAAGGAAAAGTCGTTTCCTTCTTAACCAACAGCCGCAACAATTTATACTTTCTGCCAAAATTTGACATCAACCGTTGCAAAATGTAATCTGTAATAAAAAAATTTTCCACTGACCGATTAGTTTGAAATACTTAGGTTCGAACCCCAATCTCTTGGAATCTCCCTGCGCAAGGAAAAGGTACGTTCCTCCTGAACCAATAGCCGTAACAATTTATACTCGGTGGGAGAGGGAGAGAGAGAGAGAGAGAGAGAGAGAGAGAGAGAGAGAGATAATGAGAGATAGAGATTGAGAGGGTGAGAGGGAGTGTTGATTTCTGGTCGAACGCGGCAGAGAGGACATCCATTTCCTGGGGAACGAATAGGAAAACAAAAAAAAAGGAGGGAGGGCCAACACTTGGCAATTTCGAGTTTTAGTTCCACAAACATTAGTAAACTCAAAATTAAATAATTGTCTCTTTCATTGTATAATTTTAAAGATTTTAACAAAATTATTAGTAAGAACTAGAAAATTCTATAATTTTCTATAATTTTACTATATTGATTTTCTCCTAGTGCCAGTGCTACCAGTGTTAATTTATTAAGTGTGATTTATAATTATTATTTTGTTATAAACATGTAATTATTTTCATTGAATTTTTAATTACTTTGGGGCGAGTTCTACATTTTTAGAAATCAAGCGTGTTATATATACAAGTATACATTGTGTGTGTGTGTGTGTGTGTGTGTGTGTGTGTGTGTGTGTGTGTGTGTGTGTATACAGTACCTTGCCATATTATAAGACCCAAGCTGAAAAATAACAATTTTCACATTTTTCTTGTTATAATTATTAATTATTGTATGCAGTGAATGCTGCGGTAGTTGCTTAGAATCTTATATATAGTATTTTAGCGTTTGTGACAATGATTATATATTTAGTCGGTTGGGAACACTGTTCAATGAGAAAATGCTATATAACCTAAAAGACAGCGTGTCAATTGCATCGTGAAATTCGATAGTTTGTTGTGACTAAACAAGTTCAAATTAATTGAAATCGCGCCAGGTAAGTTCTTTGTTAACATTTGTTCACAGTTCGATGTATATATTAAGAGATTGTAGAGATTTGTAATTAAGATACAATTTTCAGAATGGGAAGAAAGAGTGATTTGTCACCAATGAAAGTTGGTCGAATTGCCGGCTTGTTGAAAGCTAAAAACATGACTCAATACAAAATAGCTGAACTTGTAGGAGTTTCACGTATTTCAGTAAAAAATATAAAAAGAAAAATCGATCTTGGTGATGATTTAAAAGCTAAACGCAAAGGTGCTAGTGGTCGTCATAGAATAACATCAAGGAGAAGTGACAGAAAAATCCGAGATATTTGTGTTAAAAATCGAAAAATGCCTTTAAAATTCCTAACAAAAGAAGTTTCTGAAGCAGGCATTTTAATATCCCAAAGAACATTGCAGCGAAGATAAGCTGAAGAAGACCTAATCGGTCGAAGACCAGCACGCAAACCAAAATTTACACCAAGCATGATCAAGAAACGTTATCAATGGGCACAAAAATACAAGAATTTCACGATTGATGAGTGGAAAAAAGTAATTATATGCTATATATTCCTTTTTATTATTATATTTAAATGTTGATTTGTATTTGGTGTAAATATTTTTCATATTTTACATGTGAATTTTTCAGATGAATCACTTTTCCAAGTATTGGTCGAAAAATCTAAGTTTGTCAGGCGAAGGTCTCATGAGAAATACAAACCAGAGTGCATTGTACCAACCATCAAACATCCTCCTTCAGTCATGGTATGGTCTGTAATCAATATTAAGGATCCAGGACCCTTGCACTTTGTAGAAGGTACAATGAATGCTGAAAAATACGAGAACGTGCTAAAAACACAGCTACTACCTCAAATGAAAAAGTGGTTCAAAAAAACAGAAAAATCTATTTTCATGCACGATGGTGCACTATGCCACAGAGCTAAAAGGATAAGCACATTTTTAGCTAAAAAGAAAATTACTGTTCTCGACTGGCCAGGAAATTCTCCTGATATGAACCCCATCGAGAACGTTTAGGAGTTTATGAAATCTGAAGTTAGCAAACAAGCACCTACTACCAAGGAAGAGCTCATTCGGGTACTCAATCAGACCTGGCAACATAGCCCAGAGATACAAATGAAATTTGAAACGTGTATAAACAGCATGCCTCGACGTATTCAAGCTGTGTTAGCAGCTAAAGGTGGCCATACAAAGTCTTGATTCAAACAAAAAAAATATTTTCAGTGTATTGATTACTTATTTTCATGTAAATACATATTTTTCCAATAAAACGTGCTATTTTCATTTAGTGATAGATTATTTAACCAAAAGAAGTGCCTTGAAAAAATTATCGTGCTGAAAATGATAAAAACATTATTTTTAAGTTTGGGTCTAATAAAATGGCAAGGTTCTGTATATATATATATATATATATATATATATATATCGTTTATAAAACACACTTTTCCTTAAAATGTATTACTATTATTTTTCTTTTCATCATCTTCAATATGTACCACACCTCATATATACCAAATAATTAGCACAAAATATTATTTTCCGCAATAAGTTATCAGTTGGAGTTACGAGTTGCAAGTTATGTACAAAAGAAGCGAATTTAGAAATGCAACAGGAGCGGTACCATTATTTCAAGTAATGCTACAAATTGAAATACAAGACTTTTTTCCAGAAGTCTGTAAACTTCTTTGATTCTTCTCACTTTAGAAGCCCAACACTCGATTTCAACAATGAAGCGGATAAAAACTCGTCTTAGAAATACTATGACAACATAACAATGCTATCAATAGAATAGCAACTTCGAGAAACCAGCAACTTTAATGAATTAGTGATAGAGAAATTTGTGCATCTGAAAAATTGGCGATTGGATTTTAATTTCAAGTAAACAAGAGAAGTTTATAATTTCCTCATTTTGGGGTAGATTGGTAAAATTGTTAATAAATGTTTTGTTCCGATTGTTGCCTAATGAAACTATTGTAAAATGGAGGCAACGTACAGACGCGTCAAGGTCAAAATTAATATATAGCAATAAACGAAAAATTAAAGCATTATTGCGAAAATTGGTTATTCATGATATAAATAATAATTTTCTTCACAAGCTCTTGGATCAGGTCACTGCGGTAGAACAGGAGACAGCGTGCTCCATCACCGCAGAGAAGGAGTCGATTAACATCCGTGGGTCGACCTGTCGCCAGCAACGGGTATGACGCTGATCTCAGCTCCATTTCGGGGCGGCAGCACGCCTCGCTCTCACACGGCGCTTTGTCAGACGTGGGTGGCGTGTCCGAGAAATGTTTATAATGAGTTTCTTGGCATTACAGAATTTTCAGAATTTTTCGTATCATTCTGTATAGATTAGTAGTTTTATGTTTTTACACTTATTTATTATTATTATTATTATTATTATTATTATTATTATTATTATTATTATTATTATTATTCGTTAATAATGCAAATATTTTAAAATATATTTGAAATTTAAGAAGAAATGTTCTTAAACAATTTATATAATTGTGTCTATTAATAATTTGTTGGACCGAATACCGAAATAATAGCGGTAAAAGTATTTATACCGGTATAGGAATACCTTTACCTCTATTATACCTTTCTTCAAAATACCTTTAAAAATACCGGTATAAGACGTCAAATACCGGTATTTTTAGAGGTATTTTACCTTCATCCGACGTCTATACCGGAAAAATACCTTTATTTAAAGGTAATATACCGGTATTCTCTCATCAAAATACCGGTAGTTTCATACGAAAATACCGGTATTTCAGTAGAATCGTACAGGTATTTGGGGGAAATTCATTGTAATTTTTTCCGTTGAGATGTCTCAGAGGAAAGAACTATTTACACGGCAGAGTTTCTTATCGAGTGGTCCTAGGGTTCGAGTCCCGTGGGTGGCGGATTTTCGACACTAGGCATATTCTAGCTAGGTCGAGTAGCTGCCCCGGCGGGCCCGTTACACGAAGAGAAACTCCCTTCGCCAAATACCTTTACGAATGCGGTTGCATCCGCTCGGTCCCCTCGCCGAGAAGAGAAACGGCCACGCCGTGTCAGGACATCTCGAACGCGGAAAAGCTGCGTCATGACGTCTTCAGATGGCATCCCGCAGGTAGAAGTTAAAAGCCCCGGTACGTATGTGAACGGCACCCCATGTTGAAGGGTTAAAGCAAGAGATTCTGGTGGTTTCCGATTATTTTGAGGTCTAAATACCAACTAAAATAATTCTTATTCCTTGTGAACGGTCAGAACTTTGTCATGAGTTTAGTCATTTTTTTCGTGTGGTGTTTCCAAGGAAAATATGAGAGAAAAAATACAAATATTGTTTATAAATGTTACAAGTATGGTAGTTCAAATAACACCTCGCAGTGCTTGTTTTATTGTTATTTACATGTCAGTAGCAAATGAGTCATTAACTGTTTATTTAGACGAAAAGGTACATACACTTTGTTTCTATTATTAACAAAGATGTATAAAAAGAAAGGCATTTTCAAACCTTAGGTTTTAGAGAGCATTGGCATACTTCCTGTTTTGGGTCCCGATGAGTTGGGATTCCTTGGGCTTGCGGATTTTCCCCGGCCGCTCGAGAGAAACAATGTCCACCTTTCCCAGGTATTTTGTCTAATCGTCACTTGCAATATTTCAAACAATAACGGTTCAATTTCCTGAAATTGTTACGACAACTATAACTGCTGAATAGCAGTTTCACGAGCTGTTCCCGCGTGGCTGTGAGTGGACGTGTACCTTGTGGGAAAACATTTGATGTGATTAAGGTATTTTAGAAGAACAATGTATAAGAAATGGGGGAAACCTTCACAATTTAGATCATGAACTAATAGTTTATCAGTATTAAATATAGAGTTTATAATAAGTATATATAAGTATATAATAGGTAAAAAATATTTTGAATATAAAAAGTTTGTGGTAGGAAATATTGAATATAGGTATATAATAGGTAAAAAAGGAAAAATTGTAACAGCTACTAATTATGTTTGGGAACGGATTTCAAATAGCATTGGGGGGAAAATTAAGCCAACGACATTGCATTCGTACATGACGAATAATAGGTTCGATATAAAACCCAATTGATTGGTCCATCACCGTCTCACGAAGAATCTGCAGAATGTTCAGAGAGCTCTTGTAATACAAGTAGCATTGAAGAATATTTTACACTAACAATACCAGAAGAGATTTTAAAAAATTTGCTCACTGAAAAATTGTACATCCGTACAAGTCAGGGGAAAAAAACAGAAAGTTGGAGAACTGTCCTAAAGAATCCAGAATGGACAGAATACATCGCAAAAAAAAATTATGAAGATCCGGAAGTAAGTTTGTTTACCTTTTAGTTTAGTTTGGGAGGTATCGTGCATTTTCTTCGCGGGGGAGCTTCCAAGAGTTTAAATTCTGGGGTTGGAACCTGAGTATTTTGAACTAACCGATCCGCGGCAATTTTTTTTTTTTTTTTTTTTTTTGCAAATTACCATTAGCAACGTTTAGGAGCAAATTTTGGCATAGAGTATAAATTGTTAAGGTTAATAGTTCAGGAGGTATCGTGCCTTTTCCTCGCGGAGGGGGCTTCCAAGAGTTTAAATTCTGGGGTTTGAACCTGGGTATTTTAAACTAACCGGCCCGCGGCAAATTTGTTTATTGCAGATTACAATTAGCAACTTTTAGGAGCAATTTTTGGCATGTAGTGAGAATTGTTACGGCTATTAGTTTGGGAGGTATCGTGCATTTTCTTCGCGGGGGAGCTTCCAAGAGTTTAAATTCTGGGGTTCGAACCTGAGTATTTTGAACTAACCGGTCCGTGGCAATTTTCTTTTTTTTTTTTTTTGAAAATTACCATTAGCAACGTTTAGTAGCAAATTTTGGCATAGAGTATAAATTGTTAAGGTTAATAGTTCAGGAGGTATCGTGCCTTTTCCTCGCGGAGGGGGCTTCCAAGAGTTTAAATTCTGGGGTTTGAACCTGGGTATTTTAAACTAACCGGCCCCCGGCAAATTTGTTTATTGCAGATTACAATTAGCAACTTTTAGGAGCAATTTTTGGCATGTAGTGAGAATTGTTACGGCTATTAGTTTGGGAGGTATCGTGACTTTCCCTCGCGGAGGGGGCTTCCAAGAGTTTAAATTCTGGGGTTCGAACTGGATATTTTAAACTAACCTGTCCGCGGCAAATTTTTTGATTGCAGATTACAATTAACAACGTTTAGGAGCAAATTTTGGCATAGAGTATGAATTGTCACGGCTATTAGTTTGGGAGGTATCGTGCCTTTTCTTCGCGGATGGAGCTTTCAAGAGTTTAAATTCTGGGGTTCGAACCTGGGTATTGTAAACTAACCAGTCAGCTGCAATTTTTTTTATTACAGATTATAGTTTGCAACGGTTATAGGCAAATTTTGGCGTAGAGTATGAATCGTTAAAGCTATTGGTCTTCGACGAAACGTGTCTTGTCCTTCTTGAGGGCGCTCGCCATAGGAACGTAGGTGTTATTTTTGTTTTTTTGTAAATATCTTTTGAAAAAATGGGGATATCAGTATGATTTCTTCACTAATCGTTTATAAATAAAAATCGGCAAATTTGGAGTACTGTCTGGTGTGTATGCTTACATTATTAGCGGATTTAGATGTGTGGTCCCGCTAACTTCCAATGGAAGTTAGCAGGACTATCGATTTTTTTGAGAAAATGACCCGCGGCAAATTTTTTGTTTTCACATCTTAGGAACGGCAAAAACGGCAAATTATGAGCTATACAGTTTTGTGATTGGGTGAAATGGTCCTGCTAACTTCCAGGACGTTCCACCTCTGCTTCCCATCCGGCACGCGTTCCGACCCGCTCTCTGCTTCTTCCTCTGTCCCCCTCGCGTCCTCCTACGATGATTCTTTTGCTTTGTGATCACCTCCGTCACCTTTTTACCTGACGCAATCATTTCATACACTCCGGAACTGCCAAAGACGAACACAGAAAAATACATTTCCTTGTGCGTATGCTACACTTTTGATGGCTTTTGACATCTGTAGCAGCCCCGCCCCCCAACCATGAACTGCCGATGGCCTCCCGCCTCGGGTTTGAATGTAATGCAATCACTAGTTCGGTGTCGGTGTCATTTGAACGTAATAGCTTCACAAGTGGCCTGTCGCATGACGCAAAGTCCCAACACGATACGTCCAGACACTTTCCTGCTCAGCGAGCCCGGTGTGTCGATCGGCTCCCTTACGCCATGGAAACAACACTCACCCTCTAGATTGTGTTGCATGGGGTACGTCTATAGATGTGTCGTAAGGAGAGGTAATCCGGATGAGAAGACTATTTCGCACACTACATGCCTCACATTAGCCTTTGCATTCCTTCTATTTAAACATTCGTACTAATACTGTGTATAATGTGATCGGCTCAGTACGTTCGTTACAGTTCACGTAGCTCAGAGCCAACGTTGTTGCAATCCCTGCAGCAACTCTGATCGGAAGGTCCCAAGATTCTTGCTCCGACGTCGGTGGATTTCCAACTAGCTAGACCATTAGATCGATTTCAACCGTTATCTGTAAAAGACTTTTAGAGTCTGGCTGCTCAGATAAGCAGTTTTCCATGGTTTTTTTCGATCAATACGAGGCGAATGCTGAAGAAGTAGCTTAACAAATAGGCCATGAATCGCGCGCGATCTTTCCTTCGTCTTCCATGTCTCTCCTTCTTACACACACACTTACATGCACCACACTACCACACATGTCGGGAGACCAGTCGGAGGTCTTCAGTTTGTTGTTCGGCTGTGGCGATGCCCAGCTGGGGGAGATATCTACGGGAGCAAATACCCTGCAAGCCGACGTAAAGGTCGAACTCGGGACTCACCATCCACCGGAGGTGAAATCACCACCTCCGCAATAGAACATTCACTACTCCAAGGGAGTAATGACCAACGATTATTCAGGTAATATTCATGGTGGTATGAAAAGTCAATCGTGCCACAACCGCACAGTACAAACATGAAAGCCCTTCGCGTCACACGAATCCGGAGCCATCGGCTTGGTTTACTCGGACACAGCTCCAACCCGCGCCTCTCCGAGCCCAGCACGTTACCAAGAGCAGAATAATTCCATTAAAAAATGGGCAAAAATGTCAATACTTTAATGATACGCAACCAGCCAACGTACCGGGAGCGGTAGCTCAGTGCATCAACTGATGTCACTTCAGTGCCTCTGACCGAGAGGTCCTCTGACGCCGGCAGGATTTTCGATACTAGCTTTTCTGCTAGGTCGAATTCAGTCGCTGTCTGGAGGAGAATTCTAGCGGCCGGCTGCCCTCATCGGTAGTTTTCCGCGGTTTGTCCGATCAACACCAGGCGAATGCCGGAGCAGCATCCTACCAAACAGACCACGGACCGCGCGCGATCTTTCCTTCCTCTTCCTTGTTCTATCCTCTCCCCTAATACACACACTTACACTAACATGCACTACATTACCACATATTCAGGGAGACCGGTCAGGAGCTTAGAGCTTGTCCCGGCTGGAGCGGTGCCCCGCTGGTGGGAGAGTCCTCGTTTGGGGGAAACCCCACTAGCCGACGGTAGATCGGCGCCGTATCTCGCCATCCAACGGGTGAAGATCACCACTATCTACCGGGGGGAACATGCACTACAATTACGGGACTAACGATCAAAGCAGTTGATGCGCCCGGAAACACGAAAAAATCAATCAATCAATCAATCAATCAACCAGCCAACGTCTTCACGCGTACTTTTACTTCACACTTGCAGTGAACGTGGGGCACTCCCCACTAGACAGGGGAAAAAGACCGCCGCGTCCCAGAGCAAGAAAAGACTTGGGGCGCAGACTGCCGAGCGATCCGCCGCGCCGGTGCGATAAGCTTATCTGCCCCACGTGGGGCGCCATATTGTAACGTATTGTAGGACTACAGTTAGCAACCGCCACAAAGGGCGGCGGCAGAGGATTAGA
>BLKR01007168.1:0-42686 GCA_011170035.1 Teleogryllus occipitalis | reverse complement strand
ATTTATATTGTGACTGAATATTTCAATCGTGTCAAGGTATTTTGTTTTCGCCTTTCTCACCTATAATCACCATATCCCTGAGATTATTCTTTTTATTTACTTTTTCATGGTTAAGTTAAATCCTGGGCCGTAAACCATAGTGGGGATGCTACACTCTTATTTGTGAAACTTTGTTTGTTGTGTGAAGCTCCAACAGCATACGGTGGATTCGAACGTCGCAGGGGCCGGTTGGTGCAAAAGGCTTGCACTGAAAGAGTGTGCGTAGGTCGCAGTAGGCTTGAAGAATTTCCATCCTTCATATATCTCCTCTGGCAGGGCAGGGTAAAGAGAAATATCACGGCTAGAAGACTTCTCCCATCACACAGAGCAGCATGTGAAGTGAATTGCACTATTAAATGCTTTTATACCGAGCTATAAATCCTTTGATCTCAACTTAATTCCAACCCTGATATTATAAGATTCCAGACTTTATAAATCTTTGACATTAGCAATGATGAAAGCCGTGTTAAAAGGGCATACTGTGACTCAAAAAAAATGTAATAAATGAATAGTTCACTAGATATGGCTACATTTCAATAGAGATCCTAGCTATTTCAGGTCAGAAATACAATATTTGGTAATACATTCAGTGTGGAAAGAAATACCAAGAAAAGATAATTATGAAAAGAAAAAACAAATAATCTGAGATAAAAATTAGCCACTTATGTTTCATGACATTGCTTTCAGAGAATGTTTCAATGTGCCAGAAAAAGGCAGGGGAAATACGTACTACAATACATAAAATGCATTGTTTAGTAAATATGAAAGTAACTAGCTATTCATAAAAATACAACTCATAACTTCATTTTCAATAGAACATTTTATTAAAGATTCTTGTTGAAACAAGTTCTGTAGAACCAATCTGTTTCCATTCTTCTTGAACGAAATAAATTGAAATACCCACCTAAACTAAGTTTAAAGTCTAGAATACAATAAAAACTGAGTTCTACATTGATAAACAGTTGTATTGTTACATTTGTACCACCGATTTAATGTTTTGTTCAAAGTATTTCATTCATTTTCTTTGCGAAACAACAAATATAATTTCTAAGAAGATCATGAACAATGCTATTGATAAGTTGTAGGAATCTCTTAAAGCGCTTCCTTTCAAAACCACGATTTACACCTGAAAGAGTTTCTAAAACAAATTAAAATTTCAGAAGAATTTATTTTTAAAAGGAAGACTTGGTATTAACTTACTTCAATGTGTATCGAATTATGAAACTTCTTCCATTTGAAGGAGAATCCTCAAAGACATCATTTTAGAAAATAGTACTTTCTGAAATGTATAAATGCAAAGTGTGTGGTTTGAATACCAAAGCTCTCAAAATACATTTACCAAGAAAGTGTCATAACTTCATATAAACGACATTAATTAGTGTTTGTACTGAAAGTATCTCGCCACCGTTAGGAAAACGACAGCAACATTAATGAAGCAACAAAATAATTCTTCAGTATTATTGTATTTTTTATTTTTATAACAAGACTTGTTTTCACACCAACGAGTTATAACAGACCACATTTTCCACCTACAATAGTATTATTTTTTATCCAAATTTCAATACCCTGAGTTTGGTTTTTAGTTAAAAATCAAAATGTCTCAGAACAATGAAACGAACGAATCTTAGAATGTTATTTCCCTGTGGTCTTCAAATGTACTTTCATCGGTAATATATCTAAAATTGAAAATAATGAGCTTAATGTAAAGGTATTGTGACCATCCGTTTCCCCCGAAGCCTCGGAAAGCGGGTCACATTAATGTCCTGAACAAGAGACCAGCTGTTTGAACGCGCGCCAACGCGGAATGATATGAGAAGGTAACAATTACCTAAAGAGATCAATAGAGATCGCCACGTTAGATCGGGCGAGCCCTGTAGTTGACGGAGAAAAAGTCGTTCTTTCTCTAGACAACAGCGGACCAGTTCGGACGTGCCGACCACAAGACGGGAACTTGTGCTGCAACGGACTACAGGAAGGCATTCTATGAAAAACTCTTCAAGAAGACTAGAAGAGGTAATTATCTCCTTACAATTGATATAAACGTATTCTCAAAGAAAGAGACGAAGTGAAACATTTTAATTTTGCAATTTGAGAAGTGATAAGAGAAGTAATGAATAGGCATGAACTAACCAATGAATTCGTTTCTTTTATTTTCAGTTTATTTTTTTCTCTCGTTAATTTCGTTTATCGTCGTAATAGTGGCTCTTGTAAATCTGTAGTGCTCAATTTAAAAGAATTCGTCGCCAATACAATTCTATCTGAGCATACGAAAAGAGTTTCAACTGAATACGAGACGGTGGGCACGTGCTGGTGAACAACGAGACTTCGACGGAAGAGCGAGCAGTTCTGTGGAGGGGACGGCGTCCTCAGACCGAGGTTGGTTATTTCAAGGCCGCGCCGCTGGGAGCTTCGCGTCGCACCCGAGAAGCGAAAACGTAAGGTCGTGCCTAGCGAACAGTTTCTAGATATTGGAAGGAAAGTTTAGGTTGCAGTCTTGGCGTAGAAAAGAGGGGGAGACGTATTTGTCATACTTAACGATAAGAAAAGTATAATTACAATTTCTTTCCACCCCTAGCACGCGAGTAAAGAATCAATCTTTTCTTTCAAAAGAAAATTGGAAATGTACAGTTATAACTGGTAAAACTAGAAAATGAAGGAGTAATCAGTTACAGATATTCTCAGAATTGTTTTGTTGAAAGAGAGAGAGTAATTTATTACGGACAAGATCAATTCAGAATTGTCAGACTTGATTTTTAAGTAGAATTTGTTAATTTGTAAAAAGTAAACATTTCTAAACCTTTCTCATGATTGAAGAAAGTAGTAACTGTAATTGAATGTTCAGAGAGAGAGTAAGAAACCTTGTATATAGTGACTAGTGTGTTTTGTGTTTTTTTTCCTTTCAGCATTTTATGAACAGTGTGTATTTAAATTATCTTCTGATTGGTTTGTGTAATTGTAATAACAGCAAAACTTTTATAGAATATATTTGAGTGTGTGAAAAGTGATTCTCCTTGTGTTTTTTAAGTAATTGCATCCAATCCACAACGTTCTGCACGACCCTGAACCCCGCCATTCTTCTTATAAATTTTTTTTTGATTGCGTCCACCCAGAAAACCCCCATTCTGAGCTAGACGGACGGGTGGGTCGCAGTATATCTCTTAAATACTTTTTTTGAAAATGAATCTGATGTATTACACGATGAGTTCAAAAAAATAATCTGTAATGTTCAGAAAATTGCCAACTAATTCCTTACAAATTCCATAAAATTCTGTCATATATGTGTGTATATAAATATATATATTCTTAGTAAGAGTGTTAAATATTTACAAGTATTTTCATAATTTATATAAAATATTATTGCAAATTTAAATAATAATTTTCACTTAAATAATAATCAGATTAAATGAATTTACATTAGCCTAGTTGAAAATTTTGACTCGCAATTGCTCCCAAAAGGATAACCGTACTTATGCTGTTATTATAACTTCAATTATAGCATGGCAGGAGAATACTCAATTTTAATTTGAAGTTTGTGAACGAACATGAAATTCATTTTATCATAGGAAGGACATATAAAATTATATATTTTGCTCACGCGCCTTATAAATGAGCTTTTCTTCACTGAAAGGCCTTATAAAATGTCTTCGAGATATCTGAGAATTCACTATGCTCTCAAAAGATGGAACCACTGCATTGATGGCAAGAAAGGGTGGAAAACCTTAAGAGTAATAATCTTAAGTCTATAAAGCGAATGAGCTCTCGGCGCGGTCGAATTTATTTTTGGAACTCCCTCTTCAGAATCTGAAGAAAAGGCTATATGTGGCTCTCTATTCCTCTTTCCACTTTCCGTACGCCGAATGGGAACCTAAAATGGAATCTTTTATGTTCGACGTAACATTTGGAAAATTCTATCTTTCAAAGAAGATAGAACTTGAAAGATGAAGTGATCCAACATATAGTTTGACTTGATTGACTTTTTAATAGCAACTAAAATTTGCAGGGTTTGTGGGAAATCCTAACAGGAAACAGGGAGAGAGAGGGGGGAGAGAGACGCAAAGTGTGAAAGAGAGAAAGAGAAAGAGAGAGAGAGAGAGAAAGAGAGAGAGAGGGAAAGAGAGAGTAATGACTTAGGGACTTAAATACAATTATTGATAAATCTATTTGTAATCTATAATAAAATCTATTTTGTGTAATGTTGAAAACTAAACAAATCACGTGACTTCAACATATCTAGCAGGAGTTCTCAACGATGTCGGTATCGACGCATCGATGTCGATATTTTAAAGAACGTAATGATGATTAGGAAACAATAGCCAAAGATTTACCGGGCGACTGATCAGCGAAATAAAGATCTAGATCTAATTTATTACATGCATATTGTTGAAGTGTTTAATATTTTATATAAAACTCCAAAACATCTGTTAATAACGTACGAATTCATTTCACTTTAGGAATTGCATATCGTAACCATTAACAAAAAATGGAAATTTTGTGCAATTGAGATCTACATTTTTTTTAAATTTTTATATTTGTAAAATTAAAAATATTAGTAAAAAATAGAACATTTCAAAAGTCTTCACCGCAATCATATCTTTTGTCTAAATTGTTATATTTATGGCATTTATATGTAATTATTAATGTCACGGTTATGATGTGTACCGCGTATTTTAGAAGAAAAAAATTGCAGGGAGTCGACGTGACGAAAAATTCTTTTAAAACGGTCTGGTGCAAGAAAATGGTCGGGATCCGTGATTTAGAGCATTCTAGCATAAACAGAATCACTAAACAATGAACTAAAAAGCCAAGGTTTTTGAACTGAGTGTACTAAACAAAGTCTATGTTGTCTAAATTCTCCTTTGAGTATACATATTCTGGAATGTTTTGCCTTCAAGCTCATTTTCTAAGCAAGTGAACAAAATTCCTCTTAAAAGCGCCAGAGTACATCAACCTCCAAGCGGGAGAGCAAGTTGTGTGGAAAGAGAAGACAAAGGGAGAATCCGGATGTGTGAGGGAGAAAGAGAATCGATTGCATGGCATCTTCGCCGCAAGCCCCTTCTTCACCATCTCTCCTTTTGACTTCATTGTCAGAACATTTCATTCGCATTATTCCATGCCTTTGACATTATCACATCCATTCAAGTCGCTGTTTCATTCTCTACGTCTCACCGCGAAGTAACTGTTGAATATCGAATTTGGTTAAGACGAATTGAATGTTAGATCTTGAAGCTTTTTTAAAAAAAGTCATTGATCAGTCTTGACTTTACACGTGTAGTTTTCATTGGTTAATTGCAGTGAGATTTATAAAAATATTGTATTGTGATACATTCAGTCCTGCTTGAAGTGAGGGCTTGAAGGGTTGAGATGGAATTATTTAGTAAGTTGCTTATAATGAACATCTAGTGAGATTGATAGTGAAAAAGTTTTCTTTTTAACCGGTACTTTATATTATTTTATAATAGTATGGATCGTTTAACCCTGCAGCAGAACGATATGTTTGTATTGTAGTAACCAAAGGTTATTTTGTCGACCTATTCAATTTCATGGACGTAAATGTGGTTGTGAAAAACTCATGTACGCAAACAGTTTTCTATTTAATCAGCAAAATTTAATTTTTGATATAAATGTGAAAATAAAAGCAGGTAAGTTAAAAAAATATGTTGAAGAGAATAATGTAGACTTTATTGTATGGAAAGAAATGACATAGGGGAATTATTGACATTTCTGAAAGGTAAACGTCAATGAAAATGAGAAATAATGTAGGCAATGAGAAATGAGACAATGAAGTCTAGGAAAGAAAACGCAACATTAGAGAAGGGGAAGATTGAGAGAGAGAGAGAGAGAGAGAGAGAAAGAGAGAAAGAGAGAAAGAGAGAAAGAGAGAAAGAGAGAAAGAGAGAAAGAGAGAAAGAGAGAAAGAGAGAAAGAGAGAAAGAGAGAGAGAAAGGAGAAAGAGAGAGAGAAAGAAAGAGAGACAGTAGAGAGGACAGAGACAGAAGAGATAGAAGAGAAAGAGAGAGAAAGAAGAGAGGAGAGAAAGAGAGAGACAGAAGAGAGAGGAGAGAAAGAGAGACAGAAGAGAGAGCAGGGAAAGAGAAAGAAGAGAGGGCAGGGAAAGAGAGAAAGAAGAGGGAGGAGGGAAAGAGAGAGAGAAGAGAGGAGGGAAAGAGAGAGAGAAGAGAGGAGGGAAAGAGAGAGAGGAGGGTAAGAGAGAAAGGAGGGAAAGAGAGAGAGGAGGGAAAGAGAGAGAGGGGAGGGAAAAAGAGAGAAAGGAGGGAAAGAGAGAGAGAGGAGGGATGGATGGATGCCTAGTCTCACCGAGCAACAAACTAAGAAGGTTCCTACGCGAGAAGTCAGGCCACCCGCGACCCAGCCGCAACGAAGAAACCGTGGGGCCCGCTGTTGAGCGCGGAGGGCAAGTGGCGCGCGCGGCGCAGCGAGGCGCGGCGAGGCAGGGGCACGTGTGCGGGAATCGATTACGCGCTGTGCCTTTGCGGTGCGGAAAAGCTCCGCCGCGCCGCCGGCGCACTCCCCCACCCCCTCCCCTCCCCTCCCTCCGCGCAGATAACGAACTCTCGCGGCGCGCGCTCTCTGCGCCCGCCGACTACTTTTGTTTCCGAGGCGCGGCCGCGTTACGAGATTACGCGCCATTCTGTCGGCTTCATTACTCGCAGCTTGAGGCGCTGGCAGCGGCGGTCGGGAGAGAACGGCGGGTGGGGGTGGGGGGCGGAAGGACGGAGAGAGCTGGGAAAGGAGAGGCGCAAGACGCGAGGCGAAAAAGGAAAAATGTATGAATGCGCCGTGGTGGTTAGTACAATGATATGTTGTGGGGGATGTGGCCGGAGCATGTGAAGGCGGGGTAGCTGTTTGCGGGGGAGGGAGGTGATAAAGCATGGGTATAGCATGGGATAAGGCTTGGTTATTTGGAATGCATTTGTGCCACAAGGGGTAGATAGCGTGGAAAGATTGATTGGTTGGGTGTTCGTGATTCCGGACGCCTCAACTCATAAGGCCTTTAGTCTCATAAGTAGACATCGGATGTTTAGGCACTAAAAAATCGTCTTTTAAGCGCCTAAAAAGGCACTGAAAAAGTCAAGAATAAGGAGGGAAAAGGCACTGTCAAAAGTTACATACACAATCAAATGGGAAATTGTAATTTTTGTAAATATTATTTTGCAAACTTAAATGCACAAAACCAGTTCGTATATTTTGATGTAAAACTAGATTTACATATTTACAACTCTTCTACATTTTATTCTCAATAGTTTCCATTAACTAGTAATATTTACACATTACCAGTAACTTTTCAAGGATCACAATTTCAAATTTGCGACGACTGGGAGACAAAATCAGTTTGAATGCGGAGAAGGATACCTGAACGATGTGACTGGCATATATTTAAGCAGCCCAACACTAGCAACACTGAAACCTTCTGGGAATTTATATTTATTTCCACTTAAAATATCGGTTCCCTTAGCGTATTGTCAATCGTCCATGTTCTCAGATCATGGCTAGTATTTGTGAAATAGGGAAATGGAGACAAATCAGTTGGTATACTTTCAGGAATTCTCTTGTAATTTTAAATTTCAAGACCTGAATTGAAGGTTTCGTGAATGGTCACGTTGGACCATCGCCGATTTTCCGATATCTTAGCATTGTATATAAATATAATAAATAAAAGGCAAACAAATCTAAAAAAGGTATTTATGCAAAAAATAGGCATTTATGCTAAAATAAGCAAAAATAAGCATTATAAAATTCCGTCAAATGTCATCATTTGTCATGATTCGTGGACATATATTATCAGCCTTTAAATAAGTTCTCTAGAAAAAAATAGGCATTTCCCTAAACATCCGATGTCTACTCATAAGCGTGCACTTTTTGTTGCGGGTGGTGGCAGTGATCTTATCCCGCTAGGTGGCGATATCCGGTGCCGACCTAGACGTCGGATTGTAGGATTTTCCCCAACCAGGTATACCCCAACAGCGACGTGCCTAGCCGGGACAAGCTCTAAGCTTCTGAATGGTCTCTCAACGTATGTAATAGTGAAGTGCATAAAAGTATGTTTGTAAGTAACGGGTGAGCAGAGGATAAGAAAGAGGAAGGAAAGATGGCGCGCGGTCTATGGACCGTTCGTTAGGATTCTGCTCCGGCATTTACCTGGTGGTGATCGGAAATATCACAGAAAACTACCGACGTACGGACGGACGGAAAGACGGACAGACGGACAGTCGGACAGACGGACAGTCGGATAGACGGACGGACAGTCGGACAGACGGACAGTCGGATAGACGGACGGACAGTCGGACAGACGGACGGGCAGACGGACAGATGGACGGAAAAACGGACGGACAGACGGACGTACAGACGGACGTACAGACGGACGGACGGACGGACGGACGGACGGACGGACGGACGGACGGACCTAGGGACAGAAGGACGGACAGGCGGACGGACGAGACCAGTGAAGCGGACAAGGTTGTGGTCAGAGGGCGGTAGGGTAGCGGAAGCTTTGAGAATTCTTGCGAGCTGAATGAACGAACACCTCCGGCCCTTGCGGTTTTAGAGGTCGGAGTCGGTCTCGAGCAAAATTCCTACGGTAGGCGTCTGAGACTAGGCTATCAGTTCATGAGAAAGTGTAAGAAGGAAATGCGTCTCTCCTGATGATTTCCGTAAACAGGCGATGATATGTGTATTTTTTCACAGGAAAGTAGTTCACACTATATACAAGCACAATATTATTGTACAAGTGTCACCTTCTTCTCTCTTTACTCGCCCATTTGATGCGAGGTTTTTGGACCAATGACTCGCGCAGAAGCTTAGATTTACTCGATGGGTGGCATCCGTATTAACAATGGATGTCACTAGTGTTAATACAGCTGAAATTCTGTTCCCACTGTAATGCAGGGTATGGGGGAATCTTTCTCTACCAATCAAAAGAAATATCAGGCACTTTTGGAAAATTAGCAAGGAGAGTATATTCTTTCTTAGAGTTACAAAAAATCGAAAAGAATGGCAGTACTCGTTGAATTGGATAACATCACACACTATCACTTGAGACAAACAACAACAAATGATTATACTCTACTCACAGTGACAAAGTAAAACACACACTATCTGGAAAAGAATGAACATACACATATATCCTTGTGTACAAAAATGCACAACATACAAAAAAAGAAAATAATCGATAAATGATCCTCTGAAATAATTCCTAAAGAAGACGTAACAACTGTTGTGTGGATTAAAAATGATCTTCAACTTGTGTACAGTTGAATTAAATTCTATAATCCAGTTAAATAAAAGTTTTTTCTGCTGAGGTGTTGTCGAAGGAAGAACAAAATTTACACAAATCGTGGTCCAAATGTTTCGATGTGTACGCTTCAGGGATGCTTTACTCCTTATTATAAAAACGTATCAGTTTCAAAAACCACAGAAGCGAAAATACATATATTTGTAAAATGTACAGGAAATTTAAAGGAACTATCAATTCACCAAATACCTGTTTAGTGCTGAGATAGGTGTGGACTGCAGTTACGACTATGGGCAAAACGTATGATTATGCCGTAAAGATAAAATGACATACTAATGTATCATTTTACCAAAGTCAATAATTGTGATGTATCATTGATTGTTACATTAAAGTAGTAAAAATGTACATTATTACATTAAATATGCTCGCAATATATGCAAAAAGAAACAGATTATAGTGGAGAATAAATAAATACGATGGCAACGAACAGTAAAATGTTTGATATGCCTTAAGCTACATTGAGGAGGAAAGAAAAATACTCGAGGAAAGAATAGAAGATTTGTTGGGAATGAAAAGTGGCTTATATAGGTAGGTACCAAACGACTTTTCAAAAATAAATGAAATTTGAACTTTTCAGAAATCTCAAAGATCTGGAGAGCCGTATTTTGGGATTAATCTTAAAATATTTAAGAAGACTGACCTTCACGTTGGTCGAAAGAAGTAATTTGTCGCTTTAGCAAGTAGTGAAGGTAAATTGACAGAAACGCATTTCCGAAAAAAACAGCAATAATTGGCGAACAAAAGTAATTATACGAGACACGTATTTGAGCGTGCATTACAAGGCAATATATTGTAGCATTCAAAATAAAAATAAAAATTAATATATAAAAAATGTTTCTATAAAAGCAGTTTTAATATATGGTATGACATGTCACATCATGTTTTCACTACTCCTGTTCATATCCCCTCCATGTTCTAATAATCTTCTGTAATCTCTTCTAATAATCCTTTCATAAAACCATCACATTGAATCTATCAAAATGTTCATAATGTAGCGACTGCGATTACAAACAGTGGCATTAGTGTTACGTCAGAGCCTGTGGTCAAAACAGAAATGAATTGAAGGAACATTCAGTATCACAAGTTTTACAAAGTTTTATATTTAAATATAATAACAGAAATATTTCCAAAATTCAACAACCCGTTCGTACAATTAATGGAATAAGTTTTACAATTTTTTTTTGTGTGAGTGACAAAAAATGAGGTCAAATTAACAGATTGATAACTAAGCATAACCAAAATGAATAAAAAGTAACATTTAGATAAAACTGACTCATGCGTGTAAACAGAATTAATGCCTCAAGCAATGTATAGTTTATATCACACAAGGAAGAAGAGAAGTTTGGCCACTGAAGAGATGGATAGATCGGCACGTGTAAAATAAAATATTGATAAAGCATGAAGAAGAGAATAATTGAATTTGGTCTTTTCAAATGCTTTGTGAGAATTCTCACAATTGTAAAAATAAATTTATAAATTAAAAAAATATAGTGTAAACAAAGTCTGCGAAAAACTAAACCGAAAAGTTATATTTTTTTTCAAACAGAAACAGAGACAATTTTAATGTTCTGAGGGAGGTATGGACAATTCCTCCTTTCGGAGGCCGCTGAATCACATTGACAACGTTTTAACGAATTTTCTATAGAAATAAATACCTTTCATTTTCTTAATTGCATGGTATAAATCATTATAAATAATCAATGAAAATAAATTAAGTAAAAATTAAATTTTCCGTATAAGAAATCAGATCAGCTAGATACATGTTTAGCTCTCCTACTACCTCTGATTTCACTTCACAGATATGATATTCTAAAACGGAAGGAGATGAGCAGAGTTTTGTGAATGGCTTAATACTGTAAGCTTACTTATTTAAGCTTGTTACTAATAAATTCAAGGAATACTTTCTTAAAATTGTTACTATTATAAAATAACTGTTTCATTTTGTAATTTTCTATAAACATAGATAAAAATAAAAGCACTAATTGCTGATAATATGATCTGTGGTCGTACTTGAAAACGTCTGAAAGTGTTAATGCATGCACATTAAGTCTAAAGAACGTAAAATGTATCAAACAGATCTAGCCATTAATAACTTTGCAATGGTGGCCACGTCGCCCAAATGCGTCCTCGGAGAGTCGACACGAGCGCTCCTGGCGGGCGGGATGAACAGGCGTTCCGCATGGTGCCGCTGGGGCTCCGGCACCTGTTGCCGCACCCCGCCCTGCCCCGCGCGCGTCAGCTTACCTGCAACACAAGAACGTCCCGGGCGTCACACCTCCACCCCTTCCCGTCCCGCGCCCCCCCCCCCCGCCCCGCCCAGCACCACGGCCGCCCTCGATATATCGACCCGCGTCGCGGGCCCAGGGCTGCCCCGATTTTGGGCGCGGTGCGCGGGCGGGCGCGCGCCTCGGGTCGCGTGAGGTCACGCCGGAGGCACGCGCGCGGTGTACGGGGCGAGAGCGCGTTCCCACGGTCCGCCTGACCCTCCAAGGCACACAGTTAGAAATTACATTAAATTTAATGTATATTTAATGTAGACTGTACATGAGTTTTAATGTACCTTCATATAAAAGGGAGAGTAATGTACCGGTACAATAAATTCAATGTTTAAAATCAATGTTGATTTAATGTACGGCTGTTGACTTGTGTAAATTAATTTTAATTGTACACGTCCTACATTAATTTTAATATACACGTACTATATTCATTTTAATGTAGACATACTATATTACTTTTAATGTTCACGTACATTCATTTTAATGAACCCGTACATTCAATTTGATGTACACGTACAGTCATTTTAATGTACACGTAGTCATTTTAATGTGCACGTACATTCATTTTAATGTACACGTACATTCATTTTAATGTACACGTACATTCATTTTAATGTACACGTACATTCATTTTAATGTACACGTACATTCATTTTAATGTACACGTACATTCATTTTAATGTACACGTACAGTCGTTTTAATGTACACGTACATCCATGTTAACGTACTCGTACATTACATTTAATTTACACGTAAATTAAAGTTATTGTACGTGTACATTAAATTTCATTTACGTACATGAAAATTACTTTCATGGACTTTTGCATTAAAAGTAATGCAGAAATGTCTGCCAGTGCTAGGGGCACGTGCGGACACTTCAGTCACATACCAGTGGAAGACTCAGTGACGGACCTCAGCGAGAATTTTTTAATCTCTATATTTGTCTAGATAAGGGGCTAATGAACTCCAGCGGAGGTTTTTCTCTGCATATTTGTATAGATAGGAATTTACTGGATTCCAGCAAAGATTTTCTCTCTATTTTTGGGTAGTTAAGGCGTTACTGCGACATGGTTCAAGACCTTCATTAGTACATTTCCTATCCTTAGTGATTGTTTTATCTTTCAACGCTTTTCGAATATTTACAAAACTTCGAAACGGTTGCCATGCGTAGCCACTCTGTAATGGAATACGGGAGTTTCCACATACTTTCCATTATCTCGTTGCAAAATTATTTTAGTATCTGTCGATTTAGATAATAGTTGTGCAATGTGAGAGTTGTAGTAAATGTTGAATTATTTTTCAAAAAAGGACATTGGCAGAATTGATTATGCTGAAGGACCGCATGTACAGAAAATGTGCACAATGTATGTGCTTATCCTAAATTATAAAAACTGAAATTATTACAACACAAAACCGCAGAAAATGATTGTAATGTGCTTACATATAAATATAGCATTCGTTATTAAAATTTGAACATTTTCCCCATTACTTCGCAATTCATTTTGGAGGTGGACTCCCCTCATTAGTGTTCTTCGAATACCGGAACGGCATTGGTGATTGTTAACAGTTAAAACTCGTTCCTTTACGTGACGAGGCTGTTATTCTTTAACACTTCACTGAACCGTTGAAATGGAAGTGTAGATCCGCAGAACTATTCACGAAACGTGCAATAAAAATAATGCAAAATGGCAATGTGATACGTAAATTTGCTACACAACGTTCCTTGTACCGAGGTCGTTGAACATTTTTAGCATTTTTAAATGGGATCAACGGATCAATTTAGAATATTTCATTATGAGATTCTTCTCATCATTATTTTAACTTAATGATTCTTTTAATGTTTCAGTAATGTTAAAACTAAAGTGCATTACTTCGTTGTCTTAATTTAGGCATTTTAGGAAATCGAGAAACAGTAAACCCTTTTCAATCAAATTCGTTGCATATCTCTTTTAAAATAACTAATTTCTTTAAGGTAATTACTCGTCAATCAGATTTTACTCCACATAATTTTGATAAAATTATACATCTAAATGCTGGGCCTGTTTCGGATACAATTTGTTATGTGAGGCTATTACTCATTAACGTTATACCACTAGACTAAACAAGGTCCCGTATAGTATTCGAAAAACTCTGAATGACAAATAGCGTGTGAAATATAATATAACATATGCAACAAAGTGTAATATAACTTATGCAATAAAATATAATACCTTCAATATATACTGGTAAAGCTCGTAAAGAGCTGTTGTGCCAAAGTACATACATGCGTACCTTTAATATAGAAGAGAAGATTGCTAAAAATATCTGATGCCCCTTCTTTTGAAACAAGTTCTCCTATCTTGTTTAATTTTCTATTTATTTGCAGGATGCACTTTCAAGAGGAAATTGCGATATCAAAATTTAGAAACGACGTCTCAACGATGATACAGAAACTGGAAAAATGTTTTATGCTCGCGACGTGATCTGTTTTAACTCAAGTTACAGCGCCAGTTAATTTAACATCGTGAAAAAATCCAATTCAACTCTTCCAACTTGACTCCTTCGTTCCTTCTTCCATGGGGTTAAAACTTCGTCCGCCTACAGATTAGAATATCATCAGGTGGGCGGCGACCTTTTCAGAGTTTGTTTGTATTTTTTGTTTCAGTTGGACTAATTCCGGAAGTTCACTAACAGAGAGCAGAGTGTATTTATTTTCCGAAAATGATTTTTCAGTCGTTAAGTGTCGATTTTATTCCAGAAACGAATGCACAATTATTTTAAATGCTTATTTATCTTGGTAATTTACATTGGAATGTTTTATAGTTCGTAGTCACGTCAGTTTACTTTTCCTGTGGCTTTCTAGAACATGGTGATGTGCTAACCACGACTGCTATAAAGATCCTTCCATTCCTGCACCGAGAAAGGCAATATTTCATTCAGCTAATGAGGTGGCGTGCAACATCCGACCTCCCTTGGGATGCTACACTTCCGCGCCAGTGCTTCTAAAATGCATAGCAGGTCGTGAACTACTAGACGTCGTAACCATGTTATATAAACGAAAAAATACTCTCCCTCTAGTTATTGAGATCGACATCTTTCTATTTGGAGAGAACCAATTTGTAACACAGTGTTGTTTTTCAATGAACAACTGCTATCCAGTGAGTACAGAGACCAAATTAGGAGAAGTAAAGTCTTTGTAAACATTTTCTACAACGCTGATTTGTGAAGTTATTTTTTGAATTCACAATATAGAACTTCTCCAACTTTTACACTAAATAGTAAATAGTTGTTTGTGTTTGTAGTTTGCGTTTGTTTTCAAAACATCGGTTTTAAATTTGAATTAAATCGTTGATCAAAAAGGCATAATTAATTAATAATTTTCTAATTTATTTTATACATTATTTTTTAAAGTATTCTGTTTATAATACATATGAAAATAAGTCATGACGTTTTTTACTCTCCCATTTAACATTTCCTAAAGGGAAAATAATATACGAACATAAATACTACCATGTTAAATGTAATATTTAAAAACTCGTTTGAAAATTATGTTTCCAATGTTGGAATATATATTTTATTTTATTCAAGAATGCAGTTGAATTAAATGTCACTACAATAGATTTCAAGCATTTAGAACAAAATCGGCCTAATAATTTGTCAAGTTGGACAGTTTGTCAAGTCACACAAGACTAAAAAACCGCAAAATCACGCACTACATTTAAAGTAACTATATTTTCAGTGCCGCCAGAGTAGAGCATTGAACAAGCTAGCCACGCAATTGGGCAAGTAGGGAATCTAAGGGCTCAAGGAACTCAAATTCTGCGAAGACACCTGTTTGCTACAAACTTTGTTGAAACGCGAGTGAAGACTAGTGGCTGGAAGTGAACTCAGAATTTTTTCGCGTAGTGACAAGAGTTTTTTATAAGCGATGCAATTCAGTGCATTTTTAATATCCAACACTGCAACGATGTATACTCTTTGAATGATAGAACCGCGCACATATATTAATATATTAATATATTTACGCGTATATATTAATATATTAATATATTTACGCGTATATATTAATATATTTCTATAAATTAAATAGTATATATAATATAAGTTATAAAATATAAATAAATAATCTTATCAATAAGCCCCATTCCCTCATGACTTTCGTGAAAACTGTATTGCAATAACTTGAACCGTTCAAAAGTTACAGGAGGTGCCAAAATTACGTGACTCACCTGTATATACACACATATATACAGTTCGCAACGAAATTCTAACGTTTGTATGGGTTGACAATGCAATTGTTGTATTCCAGGAACCACAATTTATTGTCCTAACCAATCTTGTTTTGACACCCGGTGGCACAAATTACACATGATTACTCTCTCAGAACTGCCAATAACTATTTCGTAGTCATAACAACGTACAGTGCGCCAGGAAAGTCTCTCCGCACTTAGCCGAATCAGGGCATCCTATTAAAAATTGCATTTATGTTGGTAGCAATCAGAACACTGGGAAACAAGTAACGGGGAAAACACATCTGCACACGCCCATGTGCATTTATGAAGGGTTTTGATCAGTATTAGCGCACTCCTTCGGGGTGGCTGCCGTACCACAGCGAGTCGGCGGCCGCGAGCCCTCCATGTGTGCATGTGGTAGGCACGTGATCTCCACCCCCATTGCCCTTAGGACGCCCAGTCAACACCCACGCCGCTGCCTTTTGTTTTCTTCCTCATTCGTTGCTGGGCAGTTGGCGTGGCGAGTAGCGGTGCGCGCCACGAGCAGCAATGCGCTGCAAAATGTTCCTTGGACTAGCTTTGGTGGTAAACCAGGCCGTTGAAGGCAAAACTTTACACTTAATTTTAATTTTAATTTAATTTTAAAAGTATAAAAATTCGTATTTAACGAGAATATTTGGGTGATGTAATATTGGGTTTTCTTGCCACGCCACGTGGTCATTGTGTACGGTGATAAACTGTTTAATTTGTTGCTAATAAGTTTAATTTGTTTAATTTTCACAAATGCTTCCTTGATTTTAATTAAATCATTTGAATTTATATTCTTTGTGCATTATTGTGTGTGTGTGTTTGTTTGTTTGTGTGTGCGTGAGCGACCAGATGGAACAGTCGCCATGGCAAGATGATTCATGCTGCATTTGTTAATGTTTCATGGCCGATGAGAAGGCATGTTGCTGTGACGTACAACATCCAACATCTATTATGATTGTGATGAGTTCGCAAATTACGTTTCCAAGCTGCAGCTCGTGCTACCAACAATTTCTGTTGAAAGTACTCCCACCAGCAAGATGCCACAGCAAAGAGACTTTCCCGGCGTGCTGTATATGTTAAGAATATAATACACATAAAATTAAATACACAACAAATATACTTGGTTTTTTCTAACGAGGCGTCTGAGGGTAGTATATCCAAGATGGAATATGGCACGGCTTTTCGCGTCTTTCTCGGTCGTGCCGCAAGAGTTGTTTGATTTGCAGCACTGCTTGATACGGTAACAAACATGCGATATCTTGCGGCAGAACCAAGAAATACGCAAAAAGTCGTGCCATATTCCATCTTGGAGATACTATCCTTAGATACCACTTAGAAAAATCCAAGTAGTAGTAGTAGTAATAATAATAATAATAATAATAATAATAATAATAATAATAAAACGTAGGTCAGTCAATGATTAAAGAGACAAATTGGTCTGAAAAAAAAAACACCTGATTGGACAAGTTTGGTAATTTTAGGACTTTAAGTTGGCATCACTGGGATGAGCCCTGACCACCTGGAGGATTATCATTGTGTTCATTACCTCAAAATTAAGTTGAACGATGGTGAGTCCACTGGAAAATTCCACATTTGTTGAAAAACGTTTTGTGATTCTTTTTTAACTTTCCGCAGGTGAAAAGTCAACCAATATTATTCTAGAATTATTAAAGTATGTGATGAAAGTTGTGTGGACCTCGAGAAGTTTTACAAATGGGTAGAACAGTTCAAAAATTGTTGAGATTCAGTGACTGACGAACACCGCTGTGGCCTCATCAGTAGGAAAAGTCCTGTTACGGTGTTTTGGGACGCTGTAGATGCGTTTCTTTGTAATTATCTCAAAGAACAGCATACAATTAATAGTGAGAATTCTGATTTGGTGTTGTTGACGTTCTTATGAGAATGAAATAAAAGAGGTCATCTTCGTCAACATATTAGCTTTATTTAGAGGAGTTCATCAGATACACTAGATTTGCGTCCATGAATTGTGGAAATTCTGATTTGGTGTTGTTGACGTTCTTATGAGAAGAAATAAAAGAACTCATCTTAATAAAGCTTATATGTTGACGAAGATGAGTTCTTTTATTTTCTCTCATAAGAACGTCAACAACACCAAATCAAAATTCCCACAATTCATGGACGCAAATCTAGCGCATCTGATGAACTCATCTTAATAAAGCTAATATGTTGACGAAGATGACCTCTTTTATTTCTTCTTCCAATTAATAGCCAATAACACTCAGATATGTTTTGAACAAGGTGAAGCCAGCCATGAGAGAGACGTCGTGGACCTCAGAGGAGAGGTGCGACTATCCAGCAGAACAACGCATGTCCACACACTGTTTAACGAACACGTGTAACCGTCGACAAAAGGGGTTGGGTGGTACTGCATCATCCCCCTTACAGCCAGGATTTAGCACCATCTGATTTCCATTATTTGGTTCCCTGAAGAGGACATTACGTGGAAAGAAGTTCCAGGAAACCGAGGATGTAAAAAATGAGTGGGAAATTGGTTTAAACACCAAGGTAAAACGTTGTTAGCAGAGGGTATAAAAAAAGCTGGTTTACTCGCTGGGACAATGTTGGTAATAATTATATTGAATCAATTTCATAAATGTTGGTGTTAATTATATTGAATAGTAGGAAAAGTCCTGTTTTGCAAAAATAAATCCTCATTTCTGCAGACCAATTTGTCTCTTTCATTATTGAATGTCCCTCGTAATATTAAATACATACTGTAATACAATTCACTACAATATTTTAACAGGTCTTCGCTCAGAAAGGGTTGGGAGGCGATCTGCTCTGGTTGAGGCTAGGTGCGCCGTGGCTCAAGGAGAATCCAGGCAGCCCCACGGGCGTGTGGGAGCCCGCTGGGCGTCCCAGAGGCCCCGGAGTGCGGAGGCAGGACTAGGAGGCGGGCGAACGGGCGTTTGGGCGGGCGGACGTTCGGGCGTTCGGACGGACGGACGGACGGACGGACGGACGGACGGACAGACGGACCGTCGGACCGACGGACTGACGGACCGACGGACCGACGGACCGACGGACCGACGGACCGACGGACCGACGGACCGACGGACAGACGGACAGACGGACAGACGGACAGACGGACAGACGGACAGATGGACAGACGGACAGACGGACAGACGGACAGACGGACAGACGGACAGACGGACAGACGGACAGACGGACAGACGGACAGACGGACAGACGGACAGACGGACAGACGGACAGACGGACAGACGGACAGACGGACAGACGGACCGACGGACGGACGGACAGACGGACAGACGGACAGACGGACAGACGGACAGACGGACAGACGGACAGACGGACAGACGGACAGACGGACAGACGGACAGACGGACAGACGGACAGACGGACAGACGGACAGACGGACCGACGGACAGACGGACCGACGGACAGACGGACAGACGGACAGACGGACAGACGGACAGACGGACAGACGGACAGACGGACAGACGGACAGACGGACAGACGGACAGACGGACAGACGGACAGACGGACAGACGGACAGACGGACAGACGGACAGACGGACAGACGGGCGTTCGGGCGGCGCACATTGGGGCAAGATCCGGAAAAACTGGCCAAAATATGAAAACGTTATCCAAATTTAATGAAACTTTGTACACAATGGTTTTTGGGCACGCCAATTACGATTCCACTGTCAAAATAGAAAAAGAAAAAAATGGCAGATCGAATATGGTGGATTAAAAGTTTGAAACAATACGTCTAAAAATGTTTCAATTATAAAAAAAATTATAAACAGGAATTTGTGAGTTCGATGATTGCTATTCCAACATTAGCATTGCAAAAATAAAAATGGCGGATCCAATATGGCGGATTGAGAATTGAAAAAACCTCTAAAAATGTTTGAATTTTCATGAAAATTTGTAATCAGAGTTTTAGGGATTCTCTGATTCAGATGTAAACATGGCAAAAGAACACGATCCAAAATGAAAGATGAAGAATTTTTTAAAAACAAAAATCACTCGAATCATTTGGCTGCACGAAATGCATAATAGCAGCAAATAGCGGATTTTTATTTGAGATTTCAATAGCCAAATAGTAAAGAATGTAGTTTCTACAAATTTCATTGGGGAACTCTGTAGAACTTATATCTGTGATACAATTTAGCACAAAAAACAATAACAAATTAATTGAATCATTTGTTTTCAACATTAATTATTATGTAATTTTAACACTTTTTTGGAGTATTCGTAATACAAGCAAACATTGTTCTCGCCAACCCGATTTGTCCATTTTGAATGATGAAAATTGCTCAAAACCGAAAACTTTTACACGTGTTCAAATTAACAGCAGATTCATGTTACCACGAAACTTTTCTAACCGGAGAATTAGATACTCTGGGAACCAGTTTACCCAACAGCTTACTTAAAATCAACCGAAAAATAATAACTATTTTTTCGACTTTTGGCCAGATTTTTGGATCTAGCCCCAATGTGCAATGGAACGCGCGTGCAGAGATCACGTTGCTACTTACCGGAGCACATTAGGGGGCGAAGGGAAGTGGGAGTCGAAAATGTAAGGGCAGAGGCGTTGGTGCGGACAATCTTCTGTGGCGCTGTTTTTTTCAGGTGCTGAGGAGGCCAAACACTGAAAGGAGAATGCGTGACGCCCGCTCCAAATAAATAAATAGTTTTTTTTAAAAAAATCCGATAGATTAGCATGTAGTCGGCTTCTGACGGCAGGTTTTTCCCCCTTAAGGGTTTTTTTCAACAGCCGTACCGTATGGTCTCTTTTCCGCGGCATTGATGCGATGGAGAGACCATTTGGGGTGAATACCAGAATTCGAAAGGTTAGAACGCGGTAGAATGTAGGTATTGTAATGACTTAAAGGCCTTCAGCCTAGCCACATAGCATCAAGTCATCTAATTTGTCTGTAATAATTACCCATTAAATAAAAAAGTATACTTACCGGAGCGGATGGTGCGGGGTGGGGCAGCGCGACGGGGCGCGTCGTTTAGCCGGGCCACAGCCGAAGTCCACCGCCTCCGCCGTGCAGTCAACATTGAGCACGCGACATTGCAGATAGCATCGGCCTCAATGCAAACTGCACAGCGGCCACGGCGCGGGCGCGGGTGAGCGGCAGGGAAGGTCCGTGTCCTCGGATATTCGTGCCATTCGAAGACAGTAATTGCGTGCAAACGTTCTTACCTTCTGGCTCCGGAACGCCACTTCCTTCGGTGTACGTTTTCTTCGAGAGAAAGCGCTAAGAAATATTAGCATTGTGTCGAAGTATCGTACCGGGGGGAGGCTCAGTGCATAAACTGATGTTACTGCAGTACCTCTGACCGGGAGGTCCTAGATTCGAGTCCTGACGGCGGTAGGATTTTCGATACTAGCTAGTCAGCAAGGTCGAGTTCAGTCGCTGTTTGGAGGAGAATTCTTGCGGCTGGCTACTCTGATCGGTAGTTGTCCGTGGTTTCTCCGATCAACAGCAGGTGAATGCCGAAGCAGTACTCTAAGAAACGGGCCACGAACCGCGCGCGATCTTTCCTTCCTCTTCTTTGTTCTATCCTCTCCCCTTTGACACACACATACACTAACATGCACTACACTACTCGGTCGAGTACAACAATTGTCCCGGCTGGGGCGGTGCTCCGCTGGTGGGAGATCCCTGGTTAGGGAAAACCCCACTAGTCGACGGTAGGTCGGCGCCGTATCTTGTCAAAGATAGATGGGGGAAGATCACTGGCACATTCCCATGAAAAGCATGCACTACACTAAAGGGGAATAATGACCTCGGTAGTTGACGCGCCTGGAATCACTAATAATCAATCAACCGAACGGTCGTTTGCTTTTGGTCGATATTTTTATGCACAGAAAATATTCTGTAATTCCCAGGACGCAATACGCAAAATTAATTCGTAGATCAAACTTTTGTTAATTTTAAGATTACTGATACTGCAGTGATTCAACTTTTTTCAAGAATATGTCGTATTATTCTACAATCAGGAAGATTAAATCGTATACGAAGCATTGCGTTTAATTAATTATGATATACTTTACTTGTATTGTCTCCTTTTGCATCAACATTAATAATTAAATAATGCTTGTATTTCGCGCAGAGTTCGGTATTTGGTAAAGGTAGTTATCTTGATTTTGGTTGACATCCTTGCTGCGTTTATTGACAATTCATATGGAACAGACCATGTGGAATCAATTTTACGTTCATTTCAATTTCATCCTGAAGAAAATGTCTTTCCATTTTTATACATTTTCTGTGTCTGACAGAGTTCTGAGTCTGGACAAACGTACATCGAGTGAAGAAACCTTATCTTGAGACTGTCAGTCGCAACGTTAACACAGTGAACTGATAAGGATGTATAAAAGGAATACTAAGAAAAATGCAAGAGAATATTGTTTTCAACAAATATATCAATTAACAATAATAAGACAAACGGAAACTTAATACTACTAAAATTATGAAAAAAAGACATTTACGAATATCAGAATGTATAGGTTAGAAAGGTTAGAAAATAGACAAAGAAAAAATATATCAAAAAAATAATACTCTGGAGATACATTTATTAACAATCAAACGGTTATCAATATGTAGACGAAACTCAAAGCATCAGATCATTTCTAAGGGATACAGAAACAGAAACTATTTTAAATGACTTTATTAAATGAAGATTTCTTATATTTAATTTTTTTTTCAAAAGTAGTATCCTGGGAATTGATTGTTGAATAATGCCGGGCGCGTCAACTACTAAAGTTATTAGTTTTGTAAGAGCCGTGAATGTTTTCATTGCAAGTGCTGGCAGTAGTCCCTCGCTGGATGGCAAGATCCGGCGCCGACCTACCTGTCGGCTTGCGGTATTTCCCCTAACTAGGACTCTCCCACCAGCGGGGCACCGCCCCAGCCGGCACAAGCTCTAAGCTCCCGACCGGTCTCCCGGAATATGTGGTATTGTAGTGTATGTTAAGGTGGTGCACATGCATGGTAGTGTGTGTGTGTGTAAGGGGAGAATATAAGAAAGAGGAAGGAAAGATCGCGCGTGGTCCGTGGCCCGTTTGTCATGGCACTCCTCCGGCATTCCCCTGGTGTTGATCGAAGAAACCACGGAAAACTACTGACCAGAGCAGCCGGCCGCTAAAATTCTCCTCCAGACAGCGTCTGAATTCGACCTAGCTGGAAAGGTAGTGTCGAAAATCCTGCCGCCGTCAGGACTCGAAACTAGGACCTCCCGGTCAGAGGCTCTGCAGGGACATCATTTGATGCACTGAGCTACCGCTCCCGGTCAAGTGAGGTTCGAAAACCCTACTACCGTTCGACTCGAACCCTAGAACTTCCCGGTCAGATGCGCTGCAATGATTTACATCAATTGATCCGAGTCACCTAAGAAGGCACCCTGAAAATTATAGTGAGATTCTCTTAATACCATTTTTTAATACTCCGACTAATGTAATAAAGTATTTGTCCAGAGCAATATCTTTCTAAAAGACTCTTACTCGGGCAAAGTTTTAGGCGATCGATCTTGCCTTGAGCAACCGTAACTTTTACTCTGTAACTCTGAAAATTATTACCTTGCTCGGCGCTTCACAAGTACTGGCGAATTAAGGTAAAAGAGGAGAAGCAAAAATGAAGGATAATTCACAAGAGCTAAAACACAAACACTGGAATTTTGATTTATGAAACAAGTGAAAGCACAAGCCATTGAGTGTGTGTTGAAAACTTCCGAAAGGCATAATTTACTGTCAGATTAAAAGTTAAAATTAAGCACAGAAAGGTAGATACGTTGCTTTCAAACGCTTTGTGACTGAAGTAATAGAAGAAACTCTTCTCCAAAGTTTAAATTGAAATTTAGGATGTAACGTTCGTTACAAGTAATTTTCTAACGAGATGGTCTACATTGCCATCTCATACCTCATATTCTTTTATGAGAAATTTCTTTTTGGTACTATATCTGGCCAGCCAATTAAGTCGTTGTCTTATAAGTAAATTAACTGTTAGAAATTCTTTTGATCTGTCAGTGACGTAGATCTTTTCTCAAGCGGAGAGCCTACTCTCTGAAGAAAATGGCTTTTTGATGTAAAATATTCATTGTGACCTTTAGTATCTTTGGGCGTCAGTGGAGGAGAATTGCACTTTGTGTAAGGAAGTTTTCTTCAAGGCGGCGGCATTAAGAAACGAAATGGTTGTTGTAACTGTGTCAGTAAATCACTCTATAATTCAACAACGAGGACATTGTTTTCCGTGATAGGACGTTGGTATCGACGACTTGAAAAGAGTAAAATGTAATTCTAATATCGTCGGTGGGCGTCTAATGCAATGATATATGCTGTGAAATTATTTGCTCACTAATGAAAAATGGTAAACATCCCGTATTTCTAGCTACAAGGGCCATACTTCACTGATTCTGTTCCTTTTTGCACGGGTATCTACCAACATATTTTTCTTTTACTTCATGCTCATTGCGATTCTTACATATTCTAAAGTGGTTTCTTTTGAAAAATTTTAGCATGCTTTCTAACAAAAATTGATAATTTAATAATTAATTTTTCACCAAGAATGTTATAATATCCAAATCTAAGCAAAACTGAGGAAATTGAGAGCAGTCTTTCACATCGATATTGATATAAAAATGAAACATAGACATTTACAAGAAGGGTAATGTTTGGCAGCACATATGTTTGTGAAAAATCTTTCATTATGAAGATAAATAAGAGATACCGATGATCAAATCTCTCTTACAATATTTTACAGGCAATCATGAGTCTTGTTAAATAGAACGCGAAGGGTTTATTAATTTTATTCCATGTCGTAAGCGATTATAAATAAATAGTGTACGTTGATTTGAAATTAGAAATATATAACGTTCTTCTCTCACAAATGAAAGCCACAAGTAATCATGATTTTTTAGTAATAGGATTTTTTTAGCTTTCATAAAAGTAAAACAGAATAATTGTAAAACCTTTTTTCTTTCAATTAAACATAGTTTTAAAAAAGTTATTACTTTCATCATCAAACAGAAAAAGATTAAATATTACAATTTTATGTTTAGCACTACGCTAAATTTATGATTATATCGTAGCAAAGCAAATTACGTTATCAGCCCTAAAAGCAATTATGATTATTGTTATCCAAATCAAGCATGTATATTCAATTGGTTTTAGGTTCATACTTCACATTCATATCGTGAACAAACGTTTTCAAAATAAAATGTTATGGTAGTTGAACTCTTTGTAACAGACCGTCATGTTTCCGCAATTATTCTTTCAACTTACGCATTGTCATTGGCGGTCCGCACTCCTAGAACGAGTCTCATCACCAACCTTCCGGTCTGCCTGTATTTGCACTCAAGTTGCTTGTGTGCGGGTGCAGGCTTGGCTTGGTAGTACGTGGAAACCAGTGAAAAACTTGAAATAAAAGTTACAAAAAACTACAAAACTAAAGAAATCACTTTAAGTGATAATATCAACAAATAGTTTTATTAAAACCTAAATGTTTATGACTATCTTTAAAGCCAATTATAAGGCATGTTTATCCGGTAATAGGGAAAGTCATCATGCGGTTAATAATACTTTAATAAACGTTATTTGTAAAATATTCAAAAACATTAAGCCACATATTTAAAATAATGTAAATTCATTAAAGTTATTAAGAAAAAAATTCCAATAGTCAAATTATTTTAAATTAAAATATAATGATCAGTTAAAATGTAAAATGTACAAAAAAAATTTCTTATTTTTCTTTGTTTTACAATGTCGCTAGTAACACTTCTTATTTTGCTTTCATAACGCTATTTAAAACTTTCAAAATTTTGCAGTTATAATTCCTACACTAGCCAGTTACCGGAAAGAGATTTTTTCTAAATATACATCTTAATTTCAACCAAATAGTTGCGCGAAATAACTGGTCCTTTGCAACTGTTTGAATGAAGCGTTGCTCTCTTAAAAGTGGATAACGAACGAAGTCTAACTATAAAACACATAAGGTTGCCTGCTCCATAAAAGCAAGCTGATGCACCTTCCTATCTTGCTCGCCACCCCTACTCAGCACTTTGAGAATATCGGTTGAAATGTTGGCAAGCGGGAGCCGAGATGATCTCAGCAAGGGTATAAAGAGTAAGGTCGTGAAGAAATTCCACGAACAGGACGTTAAAAGCCAGCGGGTACACTCAAAACTGTCACAAATCATTTTAAAATTTCTCATAAAAACTCTGTTATAAAATAATGTCATTTACACGATCATTATTTATGAATTGTTTACATTAAAATGCATAATGAATGAGAATAAATTTCGAGGGGTTAAAACAATAACATTATTAACACATACATTATTACGGTATGAGAGTGACCATGAAAATGTACTGGACCAAGGAGACAATCATTGGTAATGTTTTGTTGTATGAGGGATTAACAAAGAAATAAAACATACATGCCATTCTAAGAGTACGTGAGGTGAAAAATGTGAGAGATAATTGGCTGGGGGAGGAAAGGAGGTAAATGAAAGCAAACATTAGTAATTTGGCTTCAGATTGGTGGAGGTTTATTAAGGGGCGGGAAAATATTGGAAAGTTTAGAGAGTTTATATCTAAAATTGTATAAGAAAAGATACAAAAAGTTAGATTACGTGGATATTTAAGAAGGAAAAAGGTAAATAGGGGAAAGAAAGTTAATTCAGATATGAGTACACCCAGATATAGACTAGAAAATGATTTGAAAGACGATAAATATCGGTTGAAAAAGAAGACAGGCTGTGCAGAATTTGTGGAGTGCAGGAATAAAACAAGATCACGTGTTTTAGAGATGAATGGATGAAGAGAGGAGGCGATAATCATGGAGGAGGAGAGTGGGGAGTACAAGTGATTAATTGCACTTCGGTGGAATAGGGAAGATGTATTGGGTTTATCGAGAATTATAGAAGAATAATATAGAAACGAAACTGATGTACAACCTAACGAGGATGTTTGCGTAAAATATAAACCAGCGGGGCACCGCCCCAGTCGGGACAAGCTCTAAGCTCCCGACCGGTCTTCCAGAATATGTAGTGCATGTTAGTGTAAGTGTGTGTGTAAGGGGAGAGTGTAGGACAAGGAAGAGGAAGGACAGATCGCGTGCGGTCCGTGGCCCGTTTGTAAGGTACTGCTCCGGCATTCGCCTGGTGTTGATCGGAGAAACCACGTAAACCTACCGATCAGAGAAGCCGGCCGCTAGGATTCTCCTCCAGACAGTGACTGAATTCGCTAATGTCGAAAATCCTGGCGCCGTCAGGACTCGAACCTAGGTTCTCCAGGTCAGAGACACTGAAGTGACATTAATTGATGTACTGAGCTACCGCTCGAGGTGTAGTTTTGTTAAAGTCTCACACTGTGGTGCCGCATTAATGGTTTCACCTCTGGAAAGAAATTCCGTAAGCAAAACGTTTTCCTATCCCAGAACACAGTGTACATGATTTTTTGTGCCAACATTGTCACTGTGAACATTTGTTTTTTCGGAGAATGAGTCTCCATTACATCGATTGTTGTTTCGATGCTGAAGTGAAATTATAAACCCAAGTTTCATCACCTGTTACAATTTGGTTTAAAAAGTCTTCTCCCTCTTTACTGTACCGTGTGAGAATTGTCAGAACACTACCAAGTAGCTTTGTTTTACGAATATCAGTGATACTTTTTGGAACCCATCAGGAACACAGTTTGCCAAAACGCAAACGGTTAGAAACAATTTTGAACAAAACAGTTCGAAAAAATTGTTGCAAATACCTCTGAAAGCGTCGTCATTGTGAAGCGTCTGGTCGCATGAATTTCTTCATCCACATTCCTTACCAAATCATTGGTGGCGGCACAAAGCCGACCACTCCGAAATTTCGAGGGGTTAAAACAATAACATTATTAACACATACATTATTACGGTATGAGAGTGACCATGAAAATGTACTGGACCAAGGAGACAATCATTGGTAATGTTTTGTTGTATGAGGGATTAACAAAGAAATAAAACATACATGCCATTCTAAGAGTACGTGAGGTGAAAAATGTGAGAGATAATTGGCTGGGGGAGGAAAGGAGGTAAATGAAAGCAAACATTAGTAATTTGGCTTCAGATTGGTGGAGGTTTATTAAGGGGCGGGAAAATATTGGAAAGTTTAGAGAGTTTATATCTAAAATTGTATAAGAAAAGATACAAAAAGTTAGATTACGTGGATATTTAAGAAGGAAAAAGGTAAATAGGGGAAAGAAAGTTAATTCAGATATGAGTACACCCAGATATAGACTAGAAAATGATTTGAAAGACGATAAATATCGGTTGAAAAAGAAGACAGGCTGTGCAGAATTTGTGGAGTGCAGGAATAAAACAAGATCACGTGTTTTAGAGATGAATGGATGAAGAGAGGAGGCGATAATCATGGAGGAGGAGAGTGGGGAGTACAAGTGATTAATTGCACTTCGGTGGAATAGGGAAGATGTATTGGGTTTATCGAGAATTATAGAAGAATAATATAGAAACGAAACTGATGTACAACCTAACGAGGATGTTTGCGTAAAATATAAACCAGCGGGGCACCGCCCCAGTCGGGACAAGCTCTAAGCTCCCGACCGGTCTTCCAGAATATGTAGTGCATGTTAGTGTAAGTGTGTGTGTAAGGGGAGAGTGTAGGACAAGGAAGAGGAAGGACAGATCGCGTGCGGTCCGTGGCCCGTTTGTAAGGTACTGCTCCGGCATTCGCCTGGTGTTGATCGGAGAAACCACGTAAACCTACCGATCAGAGAAGCCGGCCGCTAGGATTCTCCTCCAGACAGTGACTGAATTCGCTAATGTCGAAAATCCTGGCGCCGTCAGGACTCGAACCTAGGTTCTCCAGGTCAGAGACACTGAAGTGACATTAATTGATGTACTGAGCTACCGCTCGAGGTGTAGTTTTGTTAAAGTCTCACACTGTGGTGCCGCATTAATGGTTTCACCTCTGGAAAGAAATTCCGTAAGCAAAACGTTTTCCTATCCCAGAACACAGTGTACATGATTTTTTGTGCCAACATTGTCACTGTGAACATTTGTTTTTTCGGAGAATGAGTCTCCATTACATCGATTGTTGTTTCGATGCTGAAGTGAAATTATAAACCCAAGTTTCATCACCTGTTACAATTTGGTTTAAAAAGTCTTCTCCCTCTTTACTGTACCGTGTGAGAATTGTCAGAACACTACCAAGTAGCTTTGTTTTACGAATATCAGTGATACTTTTTGGAACCCATCAGGAACACAGTTTGCCAAAACGCAAACGGTTAGAAACAATTTTGAACAAAACAGTTCGAAAAAATTGTTGCAAATACCTCTGAAAGCGTCGTCATTGTGAAGCGTCTGGTCGCATGAATTTCTTCATCCACATTCCTTTAACATCCACATTCCTCCATCAAGCGTTTATGGTGGACGTAATTTATCCTTGGGGTATCTTGAAAAAATTTTGATGTCTTCTGTTGACAGTCCTAAATCAAAATATTTAACACATTCTGCTTTCGGTAGTTCATCAAAAAAATTTTCTGAAAGTCTTCTAATGTATGTTATTAGGTTTCTATTTTCAGTTCGTTTCGAATTTGTCTTAACACGAACTTTAATCACGGCACGAATCTCACAGTCGGCGGAAGAACTAACTGTCTTAAACATTTTAAATGCGCACAGCAAGCTGAAAACAAACCCAGAGCAACCAAAATGGCGACGATTTAAGGCCAGTGAACATGAAAGACTAGTGCACATACGCGGAACGCCCATCAGAGCTCCGCGGCAGCGCTACAATGAAACGGTCCTTCCTTTCCGAATATGTTTCGTACATTACTCCGTCGCAGCTGTGCGATCATCAGCCTGAATCTCTTTCCTCAGTACCCTGGCCCCACACGCCCGCACCCACCAGCGAGTCGAGACGGCAACCGGATCCTTGCGCCAGTCCCTGAGGTCCCTTTACAATTGCGGAACTGCGTCGCTTGCTCCTATATTGCTCTGAGAAGACGTTTTCGTCTCATTGTCGTTTATTTACGGCGGAACGTAACAGCCGTTGGCACTGGGGTGATTCCCGCGGGAAAAACGAGAGAATGACCACAAGAAAAGATGATCAGGGTGATGGAAGAAAAAGGGAAGGAAAGCAAGAAAAAGAGGCGAATTTGTGGGACGATGAAGTAACTCAGAAAAAGAGAGAAATACACGAGAAAGAAATTGGAACCAGGAGATAACGTCTTTTGTTTTAAAACTAAAACTCACGAAAAAAATAATTATATTTACGTGGTAAAATCAATATTCCTTTACCTTTTCAGCAATTAGAGTCTAACTGAGTTAACTGAACAATTACAGTTTGTGACGATACCACAAGGTACACAATCTGCGATAATTATTCATTGTTACGAATTACTTGTAATTGTGGAAATAATATACAACAGGCATTGATTTGTGATGGATAACATATATTGTCAGTAGGTCGTGAGAGAGAATAGGGAATGAAATAAATGTTAAAATGTTATGTAATTGGCAAAAATTAGCTGGATTTTAATTGTTCTATTGTCACCTCTCGGGTTTTTAATTACTGCTCACGAAAATTCTTGGTCCCAATGACTTATGAACTAATGAACGCTTGACATGTGCCATCCTAGCAATTGCTGGATGCCACGTAATATCCACAGTCTAATGTATGCATAAATTATGACCAGGGTTGGGCAGAATTTACAAACATATTTTAAATACTTGTTTTAAATCCATTTTATATTTTAATAACTGTATTTTTTAGGTTTTGGAATGTATTTTAGAGATGTATTTAAATACACTTTTAAAATGCACGTCCAAAAATTTCAAAAATACAGTTATTCAAATATAAAATTGAGTTAAAAAAAGTATTTCAAATACACCTATTTAAATACTGCCCAAACCTGATATGAACAGGGTCTAAAGATTCGGCCGTTGAGTGTACTTTGGTTTTTGTAACATGGGGTGTGAGAGCGTGTCTTCACGATGGAATATAGCACGGCGTTTTGCGTCTTTCTCGGCCGAGCCGTCAGATGTTGCATAATCGCGACCACATCAAGCAGTACTGCTGGTCAAAGCGACACCTAGCGACATGACCGAGAAAGGCGAGAAACGTCGTACCATATTCCATCGTAAGCACAGGTTCTCGCGCGCCATGATATAAAAACCTAAGTGTACGAAAAATTAAAGATAGAGTCTAGTACCTATTTAGGCAAGAATTCAACATGTATTGTCAACATGTATAATACGCGTTTTTGGTTTAAATTGACACAACTTCAAAATATAAAACCAACAAATAACGGGCAAGAATTCTAAATGATAGCAGATTACTAACTTATACGCAATAAATTCGAACCTTTATTTACATATGTACATTGTCATTAATATGTTTGGGTTGCAATTTGCTGAATTGTTGAAAGAAATAGCTTTCTTTAGTACTGAGTTCTTTAAAGCTTCAGTTAAATCTTTTAACAATAACAAAAACAATGAATATTCTATGTAGTGGAACGAATTTAAATATCACAACATTCATTAATACGCAGTGAATAATTGCATTAAATGTTCAAGATAATTATTAAATTTCTCAAGCCTCACTTTTCGAAATACACATTTATATTACAGACTTTCGTAACACCTGGCCTTAGCCAACCGCGTCCCTTTGAAAAATTCTCAAGTAAAAAGACCTTGAGTGCATATATATATACTCATTTCAAAATAACGACTTCGAGGTATTACTTCCAAAATGAGGATGCCTGTCTCTACGCTTACGGCTCACAAAATAATCAGATAAATCTAGACTACTTGTGGAGTGTACGATAACTCAAAAACCGTTTCTTGTAATCCTTAACCGGGAGCGGTAGCTCAGTGCATCAACTGGTGTCACTGCAGCGCCTCTGAACGGGAGGTCCTAGGTTCGAGTCCTGACGGCGGGAGGATTTTCGACACTAGCTTTTCAGCTAGGTCGAATTCAATAGCTGTCTGGAGGAGAATTCTAGCGGCAGGCTGCTCTGATCGGTAGTTTTCCGTGGTTTCTCCGATCAACACCGGGCGAATGCCGGAGCAGTACCCCCCCCCCCCCATACGGGCCACGGACCGCGCGCGATCTGGCCTTCCATTTCCTTGTCCTATCCTCTCCCCTTAAACTAACATGCACTACACTACCACATATTCCGGGAGACCGGTCGGGGGCTTAGAGCTTGTCCCGGCTGGGGCGGTGCCCCGCTGGTGGGAGAGTCTTGGTTAGGAGGAATCCCCGTTAGCCGACAGTAGGTCGGCGCCGGATTTCGCCATCCATCGGGGGAAGATCACCGCCATCTCCCAAAAAAAACATGCACTACACTAACGGGACTAATGACCACAGTAGTTGACGCGCCCGGAAACACGAAAAAATCAATCAATCGTTGTCCTTAATTTCTTTGCTGAATGGCGGTCCGACTGGCTTCTTGAGAGCACGCTTTCCGGCGAGGTTGTAATGAATCCAAAGCATCTGCTTGTGTATAATGGAAGCATACGCATAGTCTCCCGATGAACTCTTCTTCATTCCCTCCGATATAATATTCCCACATCCAATATATTGTTTTCTCATGTAGGGCATCTATCATCAAGACGCAGAATGGATCGGAAAGAGAAAGAACGAAACGAAAAATTCAGATGCAATAAATATGAGCGCAACTAAAGCTATAAAGAAACACTATATTCATTAGTTTCTTTATAAATATAAGACAAAGTTCTGCACGTCGAATAACCGCTAGCTAATTCATTTGCAAGCGTGGTTTGTCAAGTTGAATTTCCAATTTCATTCTTCTTTTGTAAAAAATTTTGATTACCATGAGAACCAGTATTTTTTTAAAATTCCATTCACCTCTTTTCGAGCATTTTATTTTTCATTCTGGAACAACTACGGTGTTCACTCTCCACTTCTCGCTGCGTACGTCGATATTTTCCTCTCGGCGTCCACTGACAAACTGGTCGAATCATTCTCTAGCGAAATTCGTTTGAAAGTGTCATTGTTCAAGTGAAATTCGTTTGAAAGTGAAAATTTACGATTAGCTGTTATTGCACGCTGAGGTGTGCATTTTTGCGTCGACTGCTCCTCGTGCAGTGCCCTAACCGTCTCGTGTGCAAGCGGAGCAGTGGACAGTAGCGCGAATTCAAAATTCTAGCGACGCGATGTAATGGTAAATAAATAAATAAATAAATAAATAAAAGAAAAAAACAGTCATACGCAGTTTTTAACTGTTTTTTTGACGTAAAATAAACAAATAAATAAATAAATAAATAAATAAATGGTCATAGCGAAAATAGTTACACTATATTCTGAAAGATATAGTTGATTTTTGTAAATCTCGTATACGGCAACACAACTTCATTTTTGTAAAACTCATAGCTATCCTCTGAAATAAATATTAAATTCTTCAGGGTTTGGAATAATCTTACCTCTCATTATACATTTATAAAGCATACCTCCCTGTTATGATGGTAAAAAGTTCCCTTACATATGGGTACCCTTGGATTTTTTTAATGTGGCATCTGAAGGTCACGCACGAAAGAGGGAGAGGAAAGGCAAACTCCAATAGGGGGCCGTAAAAGTGGTACCTGTAGTAGACGTTGGAGTCTATCTTCCTTCTCCCTCTTTAGCGCATGACCTTGAGATGCCACGTTAAAAAAACAAGTATAGTTAAACTGTGACACTCACATAAAAATATGATTTTTGGAAGGCCATTATTTCACCACCATCACCCTTGTGCAGCAAAACACGTATTTATTTATTTTTTAGTTTTATCGTCAAATTAATATTATCTTTTTAAATGGATGAGATATGAAAATTAATAAATAATTTATACCACCAAAACTTGTTTTTGATATTTTCTCGACCCCAAATTCAAACATTCAAAAATATTTTTGAAAAAAATTGTGTCTTTAAATACCTTGAAATCTAGTCGTCGGTGCTCATATTCCTCATAAAAAAGAAAATTATTAATATAATTTTATTTATATTGGGAATTTTAGTAGTAGAAAAAATATTGATTCCGGAGCGCTAAAAGAGGGCTATATCGTTGAGAAATTATTATTATTATTTTTTTAAATTTAAATCTGTAAATTTACAATCTGTTCAATTCTGAACAATAAGTAAATATGCTGTTAGAAATTACAAACTTGCATGGAAAGGTCACCCACTGGTGATCTTCCTTTATCATATTACACACTTGTAATGTTGACAAAACATTTGGTGTTGATTTTATTACACTATTATCACTATTTTCATTTTAAAATCTATTTGGCAAATCCAATTATTTCAACTTTTTCAGTCTTTTGACTTTAAGTTTATGGCTAGTACATTATTATGATTCTCTAGTTTGCTGACATATTTATGGCTAAAATTTTTAATTTCTTGTTGTACTGATGGCATATTGTACCAAAATAATAACGTTCACAATAATAATAATAATAATAATAATAATAATAATAATAATATTGATAATAAAGATACAAACCATTTGTGAAATTATTGTAATCAAATATTAAATTATTCTCCCGCAGTAATATTTTAATGAAGTAGTTATTATAAAAGCATATGAATGTTGTCATTTTACATTCATTTCCTTGCCATATAATTAGAAATGGGGCGTACAAAATACTTGAGATATATTTGTTAAGAGAAGACTTAAAATACAAAGAGAGGGAAAAGGTCGGAGGGAATTCATGCAGAATAATGGGAACCAGTGATTCTAACCGCAGCCTTAATTGGAGTCTCTCCCCTGAGAACCGAAATCACCGGCAAAATTTCGAGTCATGCTCTTCAGGGCAATAAATTAGGTGGTTTTGCGTGAAGAGTTGCCTCAAAGATGGATGTGAAATTTCTCAATTTTACTCTGTTCTACATTATGGTGAAAAATGTAATATAAAATATATTCGAATGATAGTATAATGTGATATAAAAGCCTTCACGTATTCTAACGTTACGAAATTAATTAATATGTCATGTTATTATTATAATATTATATTATTATATAATATTATTATATTATAATATATTATATTACTATTATTATTATTATTATTTTCTTTTTTTCACCTTATTGACACACTTGAATGAATTGCACAGATATACAAAATCAAAGCACAATACATCTATTTTTTAAAAAGAATTTATAATACATTGTTTCCCATGAATTTCCGCACTATCCTTGTTGTTGAAATAACAACTGCCTTCTGCATGGGTTTGTACAGGTCTTCATTCAAACTCAGTTGCTTAAGGCCCCCAATCAGACTCCTAGGGATTATTATTATTATTATTATTATTATTATTATTATTATTATTATTATTATTATTATTATTATTATTATTATTAATATCATGATTACCCTGGTTTAATCCTATTAAGGGCAAAGGCCTCCTGTATGCAGGGTGGGTGGTTGGCTTCTTGGTTGTTACCTTTCTGGATGTCTTCGACCTTAACTAGGGGTCGTTTGTAGTTATGACATTGGTCATCCTCGATTCGCTGTGCGTTCACGTGGGTCTGTATTGCTTATAGGCAGCTATTAATAAAAAATAGGGATAAAAAGGTAAAGAATTATCAACACATAACTAGTAGTGCTATAAATGGCACAGACTTTTTCGTATTAATTTACTGTTTTCTTTGGTCTAGGCTAGTTTTTCAGTCTTGACACATACTCTAGTCAGCTGCCATCTATCTCCGCCCCAAGTATATATTTTTTATTTTCCCAATTCTTCGGTTTCCTAATAGTAGAACCGAAATATTACTTTAAAAATATAAACAAAGAGTAAAATTTCATCGTAAATACCAATTTTCATTTAAAAAATTTGTAGTAGTTTAAAAAAATCGTTTAAGCATTACTAAAATACGAAATTGACTATCTTTTTCAGAAAAAAAATTTAAATTTTCGGAAAACTATTTAAAAACAATTAAAGCACTTTAACTCACAAATGAAATAGTGTATACAAATCGCTGGAAATGTACATATTAATGACATGAGAGTTATTAAAAAATACATTTGTGTAACTTTTGAAAAAACAAAATAATACACCAACATGAATTTTGTCATAACAAACAGTATAATTAGTACTTCACTTTGAAAAAGTTAGAAGAAAAAAATTAGATCCATTTTTGAGAAAATGGCGTTTGAGCTGACGCTTGCGGTGTTCTTGCAAATGAACCAAACATAACCTGCTGTACTTGCTAGGCTGCCAATTATCTCTTTGTACAGCTAAAAGCCATGGTGGTCTTCACTTTGGATCCGCAGAAAATCTTTAAGTAAAAATCACGAAAATTAACGAATAACTTACAATGTTACTAAATGTTCCAAATTACACGGAGTAGGAAAGGAATACTTAAGGAAAGTAATTTCCAGTTTCCTCCTATGGTTTGTAAACCCGTTAGCAACGTATGTAACCAACCAACCGTTACAAAAAGCTAGCTTCTCTGAACAAGGCAATAATACTTAATTAAAAACGATGCCAAACAACACAACTGAACACGAGCACAGCTACAAGTCACAGAACACTCACACGCAGTTTGTCAATTCTACAAGCTGTATGGACTCACCAATATGGCGGAGACGGTTTCATATTCGAAACGTCATACCATATCTCTAGATTCATAGTCCCGTGCTGAAGATAGAATGAACCGCCCTCTACCCTCCTTTGTGTAATATCTATTCTGTGGCCCTGATATTCCGGGAGTTACCTGCCTCTGGTCACGGCTGCGCCGGCCGTCCCGGGAGAGCAGTGGTGGAACAAGGGATAACGCAGTTACGCGAGTTCCAAGCGCGTAATTCGGCGTGAAATGATCGCCGGCAGCTCCAATCTGCGGCTGCGTCACACGCGTCGCTGTATGCAAATGCGGCTACAGCGGGGCCCCGCCCCCTCCTCGCACAACGGAACATTGTCTTAGACGAAGCTGCCGTTTCGTTAAGAATGTTTTATTTTTATTAGAAATGAGATTCTAACCTGATGGCATCCAAACGCAGAACATTTATAGAGCACGGTGACAAACATCTAGACACTTCATAGTGTTGAATTGTTGCAGGATTTTTGTGTTGTATTAAATAAGTATATGGATTAAAACGGAACATTCTCTCAGACGAAGGTACCACTTCGTTGAGAATATTTCGCAGAATATTTTATTTTTATTAGAAATGAGATTCTAACCCGATTCTGCGTCCAAACGCATAAAATGTATAGGGCGGAGTGACAAACATCTAGACACTTCATTGTGTTGAATTGCTGCAGGATTGTTTGTGTAGTATTAAATAATTACATTGAATAAAACAGAACATTGTCTCAGACGAAGCTACCGTTTTGTTGAGAATATTTCGCAGAATATTTTATTTTTATTAGAAATGAAATTCAAACCCGATGACGTTCAAACGCAGAAAATTTATAGAGCGTAGTGTCAAACATCTAGACACTTAATAGTGTTCACCTCTTTGTAGATTCTCCATTAACTATATTTAAATATATAATTCGCCCTTAGTTAACTTATGCATGCCCCATTTGGGGTGGTGCAGTAAAAACTCATATTAAAAAATTAGAGGTTATACAAAATAATTATTTAAGAAAAGCATTGAAAGCACCCTGGTTCAGAAGAAACGATCAAATATTACGTGAACTCGGTATTCTTCCTCTAAAATCCTGGATCCTTCGTCTCTCAGATAAATGCTTCTCTTTCTTCTTCTCCTGCTTATACATCATTTCAATTAGGAAAAACAGTTAACCCATTCCCGCGAATTAAATCACGGTATCCTAAAGATCTTTTACATCCTCCTTAGTTGTCTCTTCTCACAGTTTCTATCATTTATTGTAAAAAATGTTCATGAATCATGTATTATTTATAAACATAGTTTACTATTAAGATCATTATGACTTTAAAAAAAATTTTAAAAAGTCTACATATCAGTAATTTGTTTAGAGGTTGCTATTTAGTTTCTCCTCATATTATGTATGATGTTAATGTAATTTTTCATACCCTTGAAGGACAAATTTTTGTCGAACAAGGATCAATAAATATTATTTAAAAAAATTGTGTTCAATTGTTGCAGGATCTTTGTCTTCTATTAAATAAGTATATGGAATACAATGGAACATTCTCTCAGACGAAGCTACCGCTTCGTTGAGAATATTTCGCAGAATATATTTTTTTAATTAGAAATGAGATTATAACCCGATGAAGTTCAAACCCAGAAAATTTATAGAACGTAGTGACAAACTTCTAGACACTTCATAGTGTTTAATAGTTGCAGGATTGTTTATGTTGTATTAAATAATTAGATGGAATAAAACGGAACATTGTCTTAGGCGAAGCTGCCGTTTAATTGAGAATATTTCGCAGAATATTTTATTTTTATTAGAAATGAGATTCTAACCCGATAAAGTTCAAACCCAGAAAATGTATAGAGCGTAGTGACGAGCATCTAGACACTTCATAGTGTTGAATTGTTGCAAGATTATTTCTGTTGCATTAAATAATTAGATGGAATAAAACGGAACACTGTTTTAGACGAAGCTACCGTTTCATTGAGAATAATTCTCAGAATATATATTTTTAATTAGAAATGAGATTCTTACCCGATGAAGTCCAAACCCAGAAAATTTATAGAGCGTAGTGACAAACATCTAGACACTTCATAGTGTTGAATTGTTGATTTATATGTATTTATGTGCAGGTTTTTAAATAACGTCATAAAATGTCGTAAACTCAACTGTTTTCTGATAAAATGAGCTCAAAATTCCGCATTTTCAGAAATGCTCAATCGCCATTTTCTCGAAATGGCTCCAAAGTTGTTCTTCAAACTTTTCCAGCGGATAGTGGTAATTACTCTGTTAAAAATAACAAAGCTCAGTTTGTGGTGTTCTTTTGTTTTTCAAAAATTACACAAATGAATTTTTAATTACCTTTAATATGCACATTTCTAGCGATTTGTAAACACTATTGCACTTGTGAGTTAAAGTATTAAAAGTTATTATGAAAAATTATAAAGAAAAATGTATTGTGTGCGGCAATAGATGACAACTTGCAAGAGGATGGTGCAGGATCGCAAAGCCAGTCCACACCAAGGAAATTATAAATATTTACTAAGAGAGTGTGGCATTCTGTAGCAACATTAGTCTATTGTTAAATATTGTAAGTTAATATAATTTTAGAGTTTCAATGTCAAAAAATGTTTTAAAGTGTGTTTGAGTTTAAGAAACACAATAGTACGCTCTTGAGGCACGACAAGCAAGTATTAAAATGATGCACCAATGAGATCACTGCCTATACTCGAAAAATATTTATCGCGTGTGCCGCAGGGTTCAGCAGTATTCTACAAAACACGAAATGTTGAACTATCTGTTGTTTGAGAAATTTTGTTATGAAGTGTCCCTTCAATCGTTAGCATGTGTAGTCAAAAGGTTGCAGAAACCAGAAAGCCATGTACATTTAAATTGAAAGAAAAGGACACACAAGCTTTTAAGCTTTCAACACGACTCTTTGATTAGATGTGTAATTTAATCCCAACGCTTCGAAATATTAGAATGGTTTCTCACATACGGAAATGGGCCGACAATGTTGCGACGTACAGTTCAGGGGCTGACCGTTCGATTGATGGATTATTCGTGTATCCAGGTGCGTCAACTTGTCGTTAGTCCCGTAAGTGTAGTGCATTTTTTCCTTCATAGAAGGGCGATTTTCTCGCATTGGATGGTGAGATCTGGTGCCGACCGACACATCGGCTAGCGAAGTTTTCCACAACCAGGTGTCTCCCACCAGCGGAGCACTGCTCCAGTCGGGACAAGCTCTAAGCTCCCGACCAGTCCCCCGGCATGTGTGTTATTATGTTGCATGTTAGTGTAATTGTGTGTAAGGGGAGAGGATAAGACAAAGAAGAGGAAGGAAAGATCGCGCACGGTCCGTGGCCCGTTTGTTAGGGTACTGCTCCGGCATTCGCCTGGTGGTGTTCGGAGAAACCACGGAAAACAACTAATCTGCCGCCGTCGGTGCTACCGCCAGATGGCCACACGGAGCGTTGTCGTCGCTGGCCCAGCCGCAGCATTTTGTCTGCGCGCCGTGCCGCGCGGCGCGGGCCGGCGACTGCACTCAACACGAACGAGATAAATCGACGCGGCGCCTCACTAGCCACTCCGCTTAATAGGGTGCGCAGTCAATCACACTTCTGCGGATGGGATAACATCAACGGTTCGCTGGCTACTGCATCAACGGAACTCAGGTCCGTTAAATGAGAAAGCGAATGCTGGCAAACGGCACGAAGATCGTTCGAATAGCACACACGTTTCTTTGAAAATGCTGACTTTTTGTAATATTTATATTAAAAGAAGAGCCATAAAAATCATGTAAAAAGCTAGTCTGTAGAATTAAAATAACTTGATTTCAGATCTGTAGAAAATTATTGTATAATTCTTTAATAAATCAAAGATAAATAAGTGTTGAAAACTTGAATCATCACTCATTAGATAGAAAACATTAAATTAGAATTACAATCTTGTTTTAAAAAAATACAAATAGTCTAAATATTTGGAAATTGTAATTATTTATAACGAAGGGTTATAATTAATAGTTAATAAATAATAATTAATAAATAATAATAGTTATAGTGGTTTATTCATGAGGGAGTAGGATGGTTAAATATCGAGTTTGATAGCTCGACTATTTGTGTAGTTTGCAACACGCCTGCACGTTTGGCTAGTCGTTGTCACTATCAAAAGATGCATTACCTCATACAACTGTGAAACATAAGGAAAACATTGATAATGACGAGAGAGAACGGAATGTGCGAATTGGCTGCGAGGATGGACAACGAAGATGAACAATTATGGCCAAAGTATCATGTAAGTATGTGTGGGTAATATTATCATCAGTCTGTGGGGTATATGTGTTTGTGAAAATTAGCTCTACTCGCCCCAGGGTTCCATTTTATGTTGTTAACAATGAGGAAGGTTTTGGAGAAAATGTAACATATTCACCGCTGCAACATCTTGAAGTATAAAGTCAAGAGAGAAGTATTTTTCTGGGGAGTTATGGAAGACGCAAGCGGATTGCGCAAGCAGAAGACTGCGGTCGCCACATTCGGCTTGCAAAGCGCGCGGTATGCGTCTGCCTGGCATATAATGTCCCCGGGTTGGTCCTCGGGCGACCGTAAACGCTTTGCGTGCAGCCTGCGCCGGAACCTCCTCTTTTCAACGACGGCGCCGCCTTGCCTGGTTCTACCCCCATCTCCGCTCCCGCCGGGCTCCCAGGGCCCGCCTCAACAGTTCTGCATCTTCACGCCTCATTCCATCTTCCCCGCCCTGTCCCGTCCCGATTCCTCCACCCACCCGCCGTGAACTGTTAAATTTAAAAACTGTGTTTGCAGAACTTCGTTTTCCGCCCAGCAGCTACAAGCTCTGACGATGATCGCTACGCGATCGAAAAGATCTTAAGCAGAAATAGAGATTTGATACCAGACAACCTCAGTTTATTTACTTTGAAACTGTGTTTCATCAAGATTCAGCCGAGAAGCCAACTCATCCATCATTTGAAGAACCAAATATTGTAAAATCTATATATAGGGCTTAGTTTTTAAATTTAAGTTTAAGTACTGTATGTAATTTATTTTTTAAGTACTTATAAATCAAGATCTGGTGGCTAAAAGCCTAAACTTGTAATTCTATGGCCATAGAAAAGTGTGAAAAATGTTATTTGATGGTACTGTTAGTTGTAAAAAGTAATTATTTGGTGAACAATCAAAATTAATAATTGATGACATAAATGTTTGGCTTTTAAAAACAGGTTTATGCTCATTGTAAGGAAACCAGCCATTGAAATGGCTTCTACTAACAAAATCTCAAATTTAGAACATTTTTGGGATTGATTGGTACCTTCGTTTGCCTTTGAAAAGGTTGAGAAAGCCACTTTTTAGGCAAAATAAAAATTTCTCTATGTACATGATACGTTTCCACTAGCGCCCGCTAGAGTGCACTGAACAGTAGGTGCACTGGCTACAGACGCCTGTGTATAGGCAACCTGCTAGGTGTACATGTTTTGCATTTTGCCTAGTAACAAGGCGCCATAGGCTACTCTTTGCAAAGGCAATGAGCATATATCTTCATTATCGATTAGTACTGCGTCATGCTCCAGTGACGTCTGGTAGTAACCCCCACCACTTTGCTGAGGCTATATAAGGGGACCTCTGCCCGGCATTTCTTGCCATTCGCCTCAGACACGTAATTAGCTTCAACTTCTTGCCTGAGACGGGTGTGCCTCGGCCGTTGCCGATATGTTTCTGTTTTTCTATTTCAGCGTCCTCATTGAAATATTAAATTTTTGGAGTGGCTTTATGCCACACTGTGATGGAATTGGATTGATTAAATTTATGCTATGTTAAGGTTTAAATGTTTGTTGTAAGTTAATATCGCCTTTTTTTGTAGTGTCATTTTTTTCTTATGTACGATTACGGTGAGAAAGCACAATATGTTTATGTATGTTTACGGTGCAGGAACTCGCGTTGAGCCTAATAAGCGACCGTTTTCCTCACAGAGCTGCGTAGGGCGTAATGGCGGCGCAGTCTCATATGTTACGAAGTCTGCATATTTTCTAATTGTTTGATTGAATGATGCAGCACATGGCTCCTGGTCTTCAGTATGACGACACAAGCGCATTGGACCTCTGGAGCATTTACGAGATGGAGGAAGGGCCAGTGCGGCAGTCAAGTCGTGGCCTATTTGTAGTACTCCGTTTGTTGGCCCCAAGAGCGGCTATACAAGGTCGCTCGGGTATCAAGCCGCAGTTGGCACTAAAGTGTTCAAACGGCTTTCTTGGAAAAAGTG
>BLKR01007167.1:0-42699 GCA_011170035.1 Teleogryllus occipitalis | reverse complement strand
AAAAGGGAGAAAGAGAAAAGGGAGGAAGAGAAAAGGAGGAAGAGAAAAGGGAGGAAGAGAAAAGGAGGAAGAGAAAAGGGAGGAAGAGAAAAGGAGGAAGAGAAAAGGAGGAAGAGAAAAGGGAGGAAGAGAAAAGGAGGAAGAGAAGAGGGAGGAAGAGAAGAGGGAGGAAGAGAAGAGGGAGGAAGAGAAGAGGGAGGAAGAGAAAAGGGAGGAAGAGAAAAGGGAGGAAGAGAAAAGGGAGGAAGAGAAAAGGGAGGAAGAGAAGAGGGAGGAAGAGAAGAGGGAGGAAGAGAAGAGGGAGGAAGAGAAGAGGGAGGAAGAGAAGAGGGAGGAAGAGAAGAGGGAGGAAGAGAAAAGGGAGGAAGAGAAGAGGGAGGAAGAGAAGAGGGAGGAAGAGAAGAGGGAGGAAGAGAAGAGGGAGGAAGAGAAGAGGGAGGAAGAGAAGAGGGAGGAAGAGAAGAGGGAGGAAGAGAAATGGAGACGAGAGAGGACGAAGTGCAATAAGAGGAGGCGAGAAGGACAAGTGGAAATGGCGGTGGACGCAGTGGCGGGGGCGTCGCAAGGGGCCAAAGCCAGCGCAACCGCAGCGCGCGCCTCCGAGGGCCTCGCGTCGCCTGACCGCAGGTCGTCCATCAGGCGCCCCCTCGCACCCACCCACCCACGCCCACGCCCACGCACGCGCACATCACGCAGACACTGACGCCCATCCACTCACCCACCCACGATCCACTCCGCCCTCCGAACAACCCTCAAACGCATCCGCCCTTTCGCTCACGCCCCCAACCAACGCGCCTTCGCCACCTCGGACGCCGCACGCTCGCACGCTCCTCGCCAAGGCCTGCGGTTGCGTTGCCTCGCCCGTCGCTTGGTGATTCCGGGCGCGTCAACAGCTTAGGTCATTAGTCCCGTAAGTGTAGTGCATGCGTTTTCCTCAGGAGATGGCGGTGATCTTCCCTCGCCGGATGGCGAGATCCGGCGCCGATCTACCGTCGGCTAGTGGGGTTCCCCCTAACCAGGACTCTCCCACCAGCGGGACACCGCCCCAGCCGAGACAAGCTCTAAGCTCCCGACCGGCCTCCCGGAATATGTGGTAGTGTAGTGCATGTTAGTGCAAATGTATGTATATTTAAGAGGAGAGGATACGAGAAGGAAGAGGAAGGTAAAATCGCGCGCGGTCCGTGGGCCGTTGATTAGGGTACTGTTGCGGCATTCGCCTGGGGTTGATCGGAGAAACCACGGAAAACTACCGATTAGAGCAGCCGGCCGCTAGAATTCTCCTTCAGACTGTGACTGAATTCGACCTAGCTCAAAGGCTAGTGTCGAAAATCATGCCGCCGTTCACCCCTCGTGCTCGTTGTCTTTCATCCCCTACAGAAATTTCACATTAAAATCATCGTCAAGAATTAAAATGCTAACTCTTAAAAACATAGGATAAATAGAAATAATATCCCGACTTTATAATAACAGTTTTAACTGCACTATTATGAAAAAAATAATTGTCTACATGGTTCGATATATCAAACGGTTTTTCTATCGGCTGTATTAACCTGCGATGTCAATTTCGTTTTATCTTCGACTTCCGGAGAGTATAATTTGTTCTATCTAATGTGACTTCTTTTCAATATGACTTCTTTCCAAGATATTATTGCCCAATGTTCCTCCTCAAGTATGATTTAAGTCAGGCAAATATCTTCAAAACCGTGAAATTCCAAATTTAATGCAGTACTACGCCCTGATGAAGGTCGCAGAATGGCGACCGAAACGTCGGCACCTGTGCCCTGGACGCGGCGTGTCCCGGATAGCCAAGTTAATCAAATTTAATACATTTCAACAGGCTTTCATTATTAAAATACTATTTTCATTAAGGAAATCTCTTTTTCCTTTGGAATGTAAGAAATTTTGAATTCATTATGTTTACACGTCTGAAGTTACAAAGTTTGCTTGTAGTACCTAGTAGAAAATTCATAATGTGTAACTTGAAAAGGAAAATAATATAGTGTGGTAGTGTTATAGAGAACTGTCTTGAAGATTTCGCATCACTTTTCCAAGTAGTTATGAAAGTACTGGTCTTAGGCAATGATGGATTGGATTGTTAATCATCCACTTATTTAAAGCGTGCAAATAAAATATTCTACTCCTCGACGTTCTGGCATCCACGAAGTTGACAGTGTTTACTCACAAGTAGAAAAATCTCTTTGTGAATTTAGTTCATTTATTTAATTTCTTCGTATTCTGCTTGCTATGGGCAAAAAATAACCATTTCACGTTAAACACTTTCAGCCAAAACAAAAATTTCGAAGAACGCTAGTATCCCTAGTACATTTTCTCCCATCTCCGCTTGATGCTAATCTCGGCATCTTCTACCCTCAACTCGGGATTGATTTAATTTTATTTTACCTTGCTTCTTGCTCGGCACTATTGAAACCAATAAAATTCATCGGTTGTGGGGTAATTTATTGAGAAAGTTTCTCTCATATTCATCATATGCCTCAAAGTTTTAGATAGAAAATACCTTAATGGGACTCAGAGAATCGTTATTTGCGTCACATTCCCCCAGTTTGCTTCTGATCCAACTTGCATTGAGTGCTGTTTAAGTACTACTGCCAGTAGGCCTCCAATCAGCTGGAGTTTAAATGGCATGCGTAGCGTTTAAACAGAATGGTGCACACACGTAGATTCTGAACGCGCCTTCGACTCGCGTCGTTCTCGAGAGCGATAGGGAGGCTAATAGTGCCACTCGCGCGCCGTGCCCTCCGCAGTCCGTGCTCAAGCGGTCGCCCTGAGAGCGCTAGCGACGGCGCGCCTCGTTCCCAGACCTTGGGGTACACCGGCTCCCACAGCACCCCTTTCCGCCCTGTCCCGTCGTCCACCGGTGGCGGAGGCGGCGGAGGCGGAGGCGGCGGAGGCGGCGGTGGCGGAGGCGGCGGTGGCGGAGGCGGCGGTGGCGGAGGCGGCGGTGACGGAGGCGGCGGTGACGGAGGCGGCGGTGACGGAGGCGGCGGTGACGGAGGCGGCGGTGACGGAGGCGGCGGTGACGGAGGCGGCGGTGGCGGCGGCGGAGGCGGCGGAGGCGGCGGAGGCGGCGGAGGCGGCGGAGGCGGCGGAGGCGGCGTGCTGCGGCGGGAGGCGGCGGAGGCGGCGAGGCGGCGGAGGCGGCGGAGGCGGCGGAGGCGGCGGAGGCGGCGGAGGCGGCGGAGGCGGAGGCGGCGGAGGCGGCGGAGGCGGCGGAGGCGGCGGAGGCGCCGGAAGCGGCATAGGCGGCGGCGGAGGCGGCGCTGTGGGAGCGTGGCCAGTCTCGCCTTCCCTGCAGAATTCTCCAGAGACCGTTTGAGGGGTTAATTAGTGCGCCTTCCCTCCCCACAGGTGGCGGTTCGAATACCGTGCGCACTCCCTCCCCGGAGTGCGTTCTCCCTCGGTGCGCCCCCTTGGCGTGCACCTCCGAGAGACTTGAAGGGCAGCGCAGGAGTTGGGGTGGAAAAAACTTCTCGATGGGCAACATTGTATTATTAAATGAGCAAAACATTTTATTATTATGTCATTTTTTATTATCGATTGTGTATAATTCTGAGTGATTTTATCTTTCGCTAATAATTACTTATTCGTTTTGTAATTGTTCTTAAATTTCATGCAAATTGAGTGCTACTCTTAATTTTATGTATATCTTACATGGATCTCTTTTATCAATCTATATTCCTATCAATGTTTACTTCATATTATTATTTGTTTGTTTCCTTCCACTGTTTAGTTTAATTTTGCCCTCACCATTTTGGGAGATTTTTTTCTCAATCTTCTGATTCTGTTATTGTTCAAAAGTAAGTTGCAACATTGTTCATCATTATTCTATCGTGTTTCCGCATCTTAATAGGTTCTTCTTTGTTATTATTGTCACCAAAATACTTAAGTTTAAAATCTTATCCCTTACTATAACTTATGGTAATTATCATACTTCGTTTTGCTTTTCCGTTTCTTCTAACCTTTTTTTCCTTGCAATTGTTCGTAACATATTTCTTGCCTGTCCATCTGTTTGTTTTCTTCTAATTGCTCGTCAAATGAACGTGCCACAAGGGGTTGCATAGGGTGACGTACGTGTCCCACTCGTGCATCTTGTGGCTCCGTTATGCAAGACGATGGCGGCCTCAAGAGCCCTTGGGTCGCGGCACTCGCGCCATAGGAGCACACGTTTCCCCACCTCCCCAGCGAACGAGCCCTCGCCGCCCTCGCCGCCCTCGCCGCCCTCGCCGCCCTCGCCGCCCTCGCCGCCCTCGCCGCCCTCGCCACCCTCGCCGCCCTCGTCGCCCTCGTCGCCCTCGTCGCCCTCGCCGCTCCTCGCCGCCCCTCGCCGCCCCTGCCCTCGCCGCCCCTCGCCGCCCTCGCCGCCCTCGCCGCCCTCGCCGCCCTCGCCGCCCTCGCCGCCCTCGCCGCCCTCGCCGCCCTCGTCGCCCTCGCCGCCCCGCCGCCCTCGCCGCCCTCGCCGCCCTCGCCGCCGCCCTCGCCGCCCCCGCCGCCCTCGCCGCCCTCGCCGCCCCGCCGCTCGCCGCCCCTCGCTGCCCTCGCCGCCCTCGCCGCCCTCGCCGCCCTCGCCGCCCTCGCCGCCCCCGCCGCCCTCGCCGCCCTCGCCGCCCTCGCCGCCCTCGCCGCCCTCGCCGCCCTCGCCGCCCTCGCCGCCCTCGCCGCCCTCGCCTCCCTCGCCGCCCTCGCCGCCCTGGCCGCCCTCGCCGCCCTCGCCGCCCTCGCCGCCCTCGCCGCCCTTATTGTTTCGTTTTTTTGCGTTCTCTTTGCCCTTGATCTCACTGTATTCACGATTCTCTGCTACCTCCCTGCTTGCTCCTCACTATCTCTCCTCTTCATGGCCCTCGCCTTCCTTTCTCTTCTCAACGTCTGTAACCGGCTGAGTTTCCTCAGTGATACATTGACTTTGCAGTGTTTCGGGAAATGAGGTCCTGAGTTCGAGATCCCACGGTGGTGGATTTTCAATTCTAGCGAGAACAAATTCAGACGCTCTCTGAAGGAGAATTCTACCAACCGGCTGTTCTGATCGGTAGTTTTCCGTGGTTTTCCTGATTAACACAATTTGCCGGAAGACGAGTATGGAGCATTAGTCTTGTCTTAGCTAGAGCGAAGACATTCTGGGGAATCTCCAGCAATCTCCTTAAGGAGGGACACCCCGGAATTCGTCCTGCAGTTCAATCCTGGATTTGACATTTCAGCGATATTAAAACACTGACACCTTCCGGCTTTAACATGCACTGTAGTGCACTGACGTAAATAAAATCCAAAGTAGTTGTCCCAGAAACACAAAATACTTCGTCGTCCGATGTTTTGAAGTTCACGCCATTCTTGCTGTCCTCGTCCACAATGAAGCCCAATCTCTGTCCGTGACAGAGGTTTTAGTGCATTTATAGAAACTGGATCCGCGTTTCTTAGAAAATTATATTCCAAGAGCCCAATCTATTCGGATTTCTGAATTTTTCTTGCCCTACCTGCCTAGCTCTCGTAGCTTATGCAATCCATCTTACTTTCTCACCCACCCACCAATAGCGATTACGGTAGCCCGTTTCCATACCAGCTCCTTCCAGTTCTTTCCTTACATCCCCACCACAAGCACCGTCGACCCCCGCAGCTTGAGCTAATCTCTCCAGCTCACACAGGATACCAGCGTCCACTCCCCCTTGCCCAGGGGGCGCCTGCTAATTTTAACACCTTCTGCCGCCGCCTCCGCCGCCAGCTCCGTCTTCCGGAGCGGCGCCCCCTCGCGAGCTTAAACTAATTACGCGATCTCTCGCTAGATAGCGCGCACGAGGAGGAAGACGCGAATTTATGAGCAACGCTCTCTTTATTGCTTAATTATTCACACGAGCCCCTAGAATTGAAAACGCTGCCTTCCCAGCAAGACGCCGGGGCCCGGGAACGCCTGTACCGTCCATCAGCTCTCTCGGAGGTATTGTTATCGGCTGCCTTTCTCCTCCGACGGGGAACCATTCACAAGATTGCGTAGTAGTGGCAAACAATAGTGTGTTTGGGTGATAGTTATGTATAGTTTGATAAACTGATAGTTACAATTGTTTTAAATGTACATTTTCTTGATCTTGTCTAGTTAATATTTCAAAAGTCTTTAATAATTTATAATAATTTTAGGAAATTTCTATTACTGCTTTATAACATTTAAAGTAATTTTATTTTATGCTGAGTTGTCTATTGTGATAACCAATTTTTTAATGAATATTGTTTGTGTTAGTAAGTTATTACTTTTTTCTACATTCCCGTCAATTTTGTGTGTGTCACTAAATAGTACAAAACACTTACCAAATACTCACCAAATACCAAGTACCACTAGTTTCAATGCCAAAATAGTTGACAAGAAATGCAAAATAACCATTTACTTCTACGATATGTCACTTCATAAAATTATCCAAATATCAACGTAAGTTATTATTTGTAGATCTTTTCACATTACTTTTAGTCGTAACAATGACTAAAGTTATTAGCAACTACAATGATTTATAACAGGTGTTTACAGACAATTCTGATTTCAACCGTCATAGATCAACATAAGTATCATAACATAGTATAGCATCACATATTATTTATCGTACATAACATAATCATAAAGTAACATCAGGATAGGATCATAACATACGAACTTCAGAGCCCTAAGCGGGCTTACCATATAATAATTTTAGCATGATATTTATTTTTTGCAAAATGTGACGATTTTATCTATTTCATTTGGAATAAAATACATAGTTCTAATTGGTTCACATTTGCAACAAGAAAAAATATGTTCAACTGACAGTCTTACTTGACACTCGTCACATAATGGTGGTGAGGTATTTTCCAACTAGTACGTGTGTGTAATTTTAGAATGACTAGTTCTAATTTGTTGTTCGCGTCAAGCCATCTTGGGCTCTGAGTTGAGAGATAAGAAAAAAATCAATTGATTTGTGGGTGTTATTAGTTTTTTGACATCACCATATCGATTCCCATTGCTGAATTAACTTCCTATGTATGAAACTTATGACATCTTGCTTAGAATATCCAGTGCTAGGCCTCAAATTACTTCCTTGGAAATCAATTACTATCTTTGTATTAATTTTATTATTATGAATATCATCAAAATAATTGGATAAAGCTAATTAAACAAAAGAATACAAAACTACTGATAAGCATTGATGTTTAATCGCATAAAGCAATTTTTTTATTCAAGCCATCGATTTAGATTGTGTTTAATAATGTTTCTTGGAGTTATCCTTTGGAATTCTTTTTATTTTAGATTTTTATTCAATTGTTCCGTTGATCTTTGCGGTGTTTATAGGTTCATTTTATTTAAAAAAATAATTTTCTGAATTCTCGCATATCTTCGAACTTCCTTCATAAACTCTGTAGTTCATCGACGCCTCTATTCTCTACATAGCCTCCTTGTTTGTTTACATATATTTTTTCCAATCACAATTTTGTACATTATTGACTAATGTTTCCTTTCTGATACTTTGTTTTCTTTAACTAATGATCTTACTTGAAGGGCTCAGAAATATTAAATGTTTATTTGTTTTTTAGTCAAAAATGATTATATTGTTGTAGACATATAGGTTTTAAAGGAAGAAGAACACGTATGTTAAGAAGAACATGTATATTTTAATGGATTTTTAAGATGATGTTTTCTTCCTGCTTATATTGAACATATAAATGTCATGTTTGTGAGTCAACCTATGTTATAGGAATCAATACTTGAACAAAACATGAAATAATTGCATTATTTTTGATAAAAAAAAATTAATACAAAAACAAACTTAACTTCCAAAATTTACCTTGGTAATCCAAACATATCGTATTTTCGTCGCTAATTAGTTTTTATTGTACTAGCTAATTGTGTACGAGCTCACCGTATTTTTACGTAAAAACAGGCCGTAATAACAGGTGTGACCCAGCATGCATAATGACCAGCGCCGCAGCACCCCACTAGAAAACAAAAATCCGACTGGAACATTTGCCGAGCAACCAGCGCCGCCGATGCTCACCAGGCATTTACCACGTCCTATCTACCGCGCCCTTCCACTCCGTCACCCCAAATGTACCGTCTATTACAACAGACCTTTGTATCTAGGACAACGGCGGGTGCGCGCGGTGTATTTAATTCCTTTCATCTGCGCCAGACGTGATGAGATACAGCGCCCATAGATAATCTGCTAGGAGTTCATCTCTCGTAACTCGCGGCGGTGCCGCGCGGGGCGCTGGTAGCGGCGGTCGCGGGCCGAATTAATGAACTGGGGCGGCAGACGTGTTTTATCGGCCACACAGCCCCCTCCCCCTCGCCGTCCCCCCCATGGCCCCCTGCGTTATGTGCGCGACATCGCCGCGTCAGCGCTGAGAACGGAAGCGGCCACGACCTCCCCCCCCTCACCCTTGGAGAAGTCTGGGAGCTCAACTTCTGCGGGGCGGCTGTTGCTTAGCAGAATTCGGATGACGAATGGACGAAGCTAAACGTCGGATGTCTGCGGACGATTTGTCAGCGTTCCACTTGAACCACGTGGAGGTACTTGTCGAGTTTGGGGCGGCGGGTTTGGAAAACTTCACTTCGCGGACATCAAGTTGCGAAGTTCAAGTTTGTAACACTTTGCATAGTGTGTCCAGTATGAAAATGAAGATGATTGACAAATATTAATCTTCGGAAATATACAATTAGAGTGAAGCTAATTATATTCAAATATAAACATTTAATCGATCTCACAGCTGTAAAATCTTCGTAGCTTGCCGAAAGTGCGCAACTTCTGGGCCTCTTGCGAGCCATGACTCGCCATGAACAATAAAATATAATTTAACGGGCGCAAAATACCACCGTTTAGTTAGTTGTATGACAATATATCGAATAATACAATACGTAAATTCAAAAAGGCATGTCCATAATCTCTTTGTTACCTTTTCCACGTCGTTACAGCTTAAAGAAGAAAAAGTATGCTAACTCAAGCTTATTGCAATGCGTAATTCTCTTCTCGTATTTTCTTTGATTTCAAATTTCATTGTAAATGTAAATTAACACTGAAATTGAATCGGTAGAGAAATTGATACTAGTTTATATGAATTCAGGTTTGATTAGTGTTCCAAAATGATATTGTTCTATGAACGTATTTGTACTTTTAACTTTTTATTTACCATGCAAAATTAATATATAAAATGTGTTTAATAACTAATAAAAAATCCTAATAAGTATCAATAACTTTTGAACTGATTTTTGAATATATGTAAAATAAAAATACAATAAATTCATTTCATAGCATTTATAAATAGACTATTGACAGATAGTTATTTGATAAGAATCACAAATTCTACTGGAAATGAAATAAATATATGGCATTTCTTCCGCCCCGCTTCGTGATAAATATATTAAAATATGATCAGATTTCATTCCAAGTATAAAGTGACCCCTGGACAGAGAATCGATCGTGGTTCCCTTGATGACTGAAAAGATAGAACTTCATACGACTAATTTTTCATTGACCCAGTGTATTTTAATTTATTTTGGCAAAAAGATGATCTTCCACGCAATATAAATTGGCATTTTCAATTTTTTAAATTATACTTTTATTTACAGTAATTTAAGATTACGTTGTAGAGCACAATGAGCAGATAAGAAAAGTTCGATAAAAAAATTCGAGTACACAGTCTTAAACGGAAATCAGCACAACAATGCCATTTTATATGCATATTTTTCTATATTCGAAAGAAAATAATAGAAATATTCGCAGCCGTTTGTGAGAAAATATATTTAATTGCCTTTTATTCAAGGCAAAATTTTACAGAGTATACGAATATTTTGAAAACATTGTCCGCAAACTTATTTCAAGTTCTGGTTTCTCAAAAAGATTTCTTTAAGAAAATATCTATTGTTAATATTGTATTTTTGGAAAGAAATTTTCTTTGCTCTTGCCAGATTTTACATAAGTGTTATTTTACTAACTTAGTATTCACGCATTAATAATATTTTTATACAGACACTAGTAAAAATATTTATTTTAGGCAAGAATTTCGTGCACATTTAGAAAAAATCTGTGACTGCATTAAGAAAACAAAACACACCATTCAGACCGCATCAACTACTTCTGACCTTAATGTATGATTAAGTTATTTTACAAACGTCAGTAAAAATAAAATGAAATTAGTCAGTATGTCTAAAAATATCGTATGACACACTTTGTAAAAGGCATTTTATCACTTACATCATAGACAAATATTGCCTTCCACATATTCCAATGTCCCTGCGCACACTTGTTGAAATTGCCCTTCAACCCACATTTTTATGAACTCTGTTCGGAAGAATCCTTGAAAAAGAGAAACAATACGGAAGTGATCATTGTGATTCTATTTATTCTTCACCTTTCAACCATAATTCAGTACCTACTCACGGAATAAGTGCTTATTTGATGATCTTTATTTAGATATTTAAAAATTTTAGTTCTCTAAGAATATGTGGCTCCATCATTTTTACTGTCAATTATATTAGTTTTTTTCTTTAATTTTCGTTGTTACATAATATTTCTTGAATTCGCTTGCACTCGTTTATCTTCTGTGTCAAAATGCTCAACGTATTGAACTGAACCACCCCTTACGACCTCGGGTGTATGCAGCAAAACTTTATAATACAGGAGTGTGCTGCGGATTGCATTCTGCAGGAGCTCTTCTTTCCTACCATATGATGTCTCACTGAACTGCACGATCGTCGAACAGAAGAAGAAATTGAAAAACTCACATCCATAAAACTTTAACGCTTTAACTTTATCACATATTATAGATATATTTATACGGCTAAAAGAGATGAAATGTAAATTACTACAATATTGAACAAAACATGTTTTTATTCTGCTTTAACCCTGCGTTGGTCGACCTCTCCCCGATTCTAGCTTGTCAGCTAGATCGAATTCAGTCGGTGTCGGGAGGATAATTCTAGAGGCCGGCTACTCTGATCGGTAGTTTTGTAGTTTCTCCGATTAACAACAGGCGAATGCCGTGCAGTACCCTACCAAACGGGCCACGGACCGCGTGCGATCTGTCCTTCCCCTTCCTTGTTGCTATCCTCTCCCCTTACACACACACTTACACTAACATGCACTACACTACCACATATTCCGGGAGACCCGTCGGAAGCTTAGAGCTTGTCCCGGCTGGGGCGGTGCCCCGCTGGTGGGGGAGTCCTAGTTAGGGGGAAACCCCGCTAGCCGACGGTAGGTCGGCGCCGGATCTCGCCATCCAGCAGGGGAAGATCACCGCCATCTCCCGAGAAAAAAGATGCACTACACTAATGGGACTAATGACCAAAGCAGTTGACGCGCCCGGAAACATGAAAAATCAATCAATCAAACCCACTGGAGTCTTCAATAATCAGTACTTATTGTGTGAGGGAATGTATGGCGGTTTAAATTTATCTTTTGGAAATCTATATATTCAGTGTTGGTTATGGGTATTTCCTAAGTTGAAATTGGAAGTTGCAGGGGAGGATGCTAGGAAAGAAAATCGTTTGTGACTGATACAATCATCAATCGTGTAAAGAACAAACTCTCTGTGCAGTTGCCTGTTTGACACGTACTAAGGCGCTTTGACGGCAGTGCGAAGAATTTCATTTCGGAATGTTTGGAGAATTTTACGTACCGAAAGTGTAGGTCCTCCTAGATAGGACATGCATATGTATTATGGAACGAGCGGCAGTTTTGTAAAGTAATAGGGAGAGACCTGTTTTAAGAGCTTTTTGCTTATTTAAGGACACAATTTAAATAGTTCGGCCGTGCCTTATTATATTTATTTAAAATATGCGCTTTCCAGATTAGTCTGGTGTCAAGGAGCACACCTAATTATTTTAGAGGTTTATTTGGAAGATTTTAAAGAACATTTTGATTATTAATATATATGAGAGTGGGATTGTTCATGCGCCGGAAAAAGAATATTTTAGCTTGGCATTTGGATGCGATTGTCTTCATGAAGATGTCCAATTCTGAAAAATGTGTAGCACATCTTGCAAGTGATAATTGGCGGAGGAAAGCTGTGAGTCCGCTGCTTGGCTGTGTCGTCAGCATAACGCGCTGTTATGTGTTTTTCTCGAAAAGGTATATCTGAGGTGAATGTGTTGAACAAAGTGGGAGAGAGGGGTAACTATTGTGGGAATGGGACGAATTGGAAGAATTTTTAAGCCATTGTGTTGCCGTTTTGTGAATTAACATCGCGTCAATCGAAGAGCGCAAAATTCGAATTAACAATTTCACATTTTTGGCAATTTTTGAAAATAGAAAGAGTACGCTGAAAATGGGACCAGCATCACTATCTACACAATTAAGTGCTACATTCAAAAAAAGAATTTTCAGAAAAAAAACTCGGAGCCGTTTCAGAGAAAATAATTGTTTAAGTTTTAAATTTGCCTTGTTTGTCGCAAAATCATGCAAAAATACTCTAATTTTCGACAAATTGAACATTACTTTATTTTAAGATCTGTTTCTGATAAACACAAGATACTAAAAAAACATTATCTTCACAATTGTGGTTGTAGGTAGATACCGAAAAAAATTGAGTATTTGCAATTTTCTAAAAGTCAGGAATTTCAACTAAAATACAACCTGCACCATTCTCTTAAAAGCTCTTTGCGATATTTGAGACCAAAATTTAATAAAAAAATTGGTACAATTTTTTCGAAAATTTTGAAAATGTTCGAGGGGATTCATGTTAAAAATTGCCCCCAAAATTAAAACATCTGTTTATATTTCAAAGGCCTCGACATCAGCCAGATCGTTTGTGGAATATCAATTTTGGTGAAAATTCTGCTCAGGTTTAGCCGTTAGCGATTTTGACAGACAGACAGACAGACAATCGTTTTGCTGTCAATCAATTTTTCGGTATCAAGGTTCCAGTAAACTTTAATTCTGACTACACAGCTTGTTAAAAGAAGTAATTTACTATGGATTGGGACAATATTTATCCATTTTTGTTGCTAGGGTACGACAATAAAAGTTTTTCTGTTGAAAATTCGCCGCCCCCCCCCCCCAAGATTGCAATATACTGCGTAAGCAGTGGCGAAAATGAAAAACTGCTTGCGTTTCAGAGTGATCTGTTGTGGATCAGGTTGTGATCTGTTCATTAGCTTTATATGCCAATGCGTTTTTATATGTCAGTCATATCCCCTTTGAATACGTCTAAATTAACATATTTTAATATTTATGACAATTCTCATCTTAGGAGATGTCTCGAGTAGCCTACGAACATGACAGATTGTGTAGGAGAAAACGGACCCCAAAGAAACTGTTGTTATATAAAGTTGTTGCATAGAGGTCTTACAACATCTTGGATTAAGATAATTCGGCATTTAAATGACTATTACTTCCTTAGCTTTGTTAATCAAATATTTTTATATACAATTATTATATAAATAAATTAATAATTGATATTATATATTGATAAAAGCTTCAAACACTTCTTGACGAATAAAATAATATTGTTCCATAAAATGAAAAAGAATTTCATAAACATTTTCCCTTCGAATATTACTTTGGAAATGTTCTTGGAAAGTTCAGTACTGCATTTTTGCATATTATCGTTACAAAGATACAATGAGTGTCACTAGCATGCGACTATTTTCTTGCACTCTCCACATTCACAGGATGAGTTTGCGAGCAAAGTTCTTGGACAAATTTCACATCTTGTCTTATGATTTTTCTTTTTTTTTTGAAACTACTACTTCTTTTGTTTGGTCTGAATTCAAATATAGTGCTGTTTTAGATGTCAACTCTCGTGGCAATTCTGTTAGCATAGATCCAGTGTAAATGGAAAGCGCATACAATGCAAACTTTGTCTGCAATTTTTGTTTCTAGCGAATTCGGGAAGTATCAACAATATTTTACCCTTCTCAGAGTTGATACAGCCTATTTGGATTGCATCACAGGAAATATAGGTTATCGCAAAGCCTCCGTGCGTGATGCACTGGTCGACTCTCCTGGTCAATACGGATCTATTGTCGGAGGACGCGAGGGAGTTTTGTGACACAGGCACGCCCGCAAGATAAAATCAATTTTTGAGAACTGTCACACAGTCTACAATTATGTGACGAGTAATGGATTGTGAAGATAAAAGATTTGGGGAAAGTACTGCAGGTCACAAGAGTACACAATATTATCCAACAAAACAATACATGAGCTAATAAAGTCTAGGATCCAAATTTTCCTATGCCACCCCTCCCGGGTAATTAATGTTTGAAGAAAACTAAATACAAGAACTATCAAGTTTTCCCACAGATTTTAAAATTAAAATACTACCCTCTTTTGATGGAAAATTAGAGGACTTCTGCAGCTGTAAAATTAGGAACTAAATTAGGAGTAGGAATGCTAGTTTTTTAAAAATATTTTATTAATCGACATTGTAATTGATCACGGTTAAAAGTCCTTTTCCAACGATCGTTCTGAAGAAATTCTTCAGAGAAGCACTATTGTTTGTTGTCTTTTTCACCTTCAAGAGTGCTGTTAATCATTAACCAAGACCCCCGGATTATGGAACAGTAGAATATAACCCCGGGATTATAGAATCGCGTGTGCATTGGACGACCAAAAAAAACTTTGAAATATGTAAGACGAATCCCATCATAAGTAAAAATTCAAGTATAGCTATCTATAGTAAATCTTCGTTTCCTTGAATTAAACGAACTAAGCTTGTTTTGAATGTTTTTTTCTACGATTTTATTTCATGGATGGTAACGACATGATCTAGTTTGTCTAACGGCAATGGCTTAACAATTTCACTGATTTTTTCCAGAATTTAGAAATTGCTGTTAATTTTTTACAAAAATTGTCTCCTCTTTTAAAATTCTTTTCAATGTTCATCAATATATTATTTGCAGCATGTTTTTAATATCTCAATCTCAAGGTTCTTTTGTATATGAATCAGTAAGAATGTTTCTTGATAAAGCATCTACCACAATATTTTGAGTACGTGGATATCTAACAATTTCGAAATAATATGCACTTAGAAGTATTTTCTATCGGGTTAAAAGAATACTGATGATGATGATGATGATGATGATACTAGAAAAAACTGGTTGTATTGATCAATTATGCGTAGATTCGTATTTCTAGTGTTTGTCTGTTGAAAAATTGCTCTCAAATATTGCAGATAACAATGTTACCAAGTTCATGAGTTGCACTCTTGGCTATACAATTTTAAATAAAAAAGAAACACGGTTATGAGGCATAAATTGAAGATTGGACCTCTACTGGATACTCTAAGAAGAAACAGACGAAGATCGTGCGAACATTTGGAGCGAATGCCGAACACGAGACCACCGGCAATCGCAAAATATTATAGAGCAGTGGGAAGAAGAGATAACGGAAGACCCAGATAAACCTATTTCGGAGCCAAATAGGCACCAAAATAGATTCATTACAGCCTAATCCATGGAGTGAAGAAGAAGACAATGTTAACAACAATTACAAATTACTACAAGAGTTTACATTGGGATAGTAAACTCAAAAGTGGACATTTCGAAGGTTGACCTCGACGTTGATCTTGATCCTTATCCAAAGATCAGGAGGTTTTGATAGCTCTGACAAAAATATTAACTATCCATACCAGAAAATAATGTTACTTCTCTCTACTTGCTGGCATGATCAATGTTGTTGAGCAGTATCCTCGGAGCCTTCAGAAAAACGAGGTGAAAATTACGTTTATACCAAAATTACGATATCTTACGTTTCTATAAAGCCATGTCATTGAGAGTTATCAAGGGCAGTCAATTAGAAAACAAAGCTGGCCATCAGTTTAGAATTCTAGATATGACAGTAAAAATCGTTTAGCTGTACTCAAAACAAAGATATAGGTTATTTCACAGAATAGAATCAACCAGATGTTAACATATTATCCATCTTTACGAAAATTGTTTTGTTAGGTATTACATCAAATTATGGAGTAGACAATTATATTTGCATTTTAGTTGCTATTATATTTTATTTTTTTATTACTTTACATTTTCATAAGCTACTCCACTACGATCTAATATATTTGTTTCTTTCCAAAATGTCTTTGCAATGGAAACTTATACCTTTGCTTTCTCATCCCCGTAAAATGACTTCTTAATGCCTACTGTTCTTATAAATGGATATCCTGTTAATTATTTGAAAGTCTCACACCTTGAGGAGAATCAGCGACTATCCCAGGGTAACTTTTTGTTTTTTCTTCGTTTAGGTAAGGCAGTAAGTACATCAGCATTTGACCATTCGTCTTAAATAGTAGATATTTGTAAATATTCTTAAATAATCTTAAATAGATAAAGATTTGTCTCATAAAACTACCATAAAATTAAGAAAATGTGATTTGTGAGAAAAAGAGCTAGAACGGTTATTACAAAATTACAAGTTGATTGTTTTAAAAATAACTACACCAGTATCCATGAGTCTACCTATTACGGGCACTCTGGGGCTAATGGAACACATCTTTGTAACTTGGTTGTGTATTGTAGGGCATAAATTCAATTGAGTGAATTATTTGAGTTTAGTTGAGTGAGTCCACAATTATGTGTGTGTATTTAGTACTGCAGTTCATTTAAGTTACGGAAAACTCTTTTACATCGATTTCTGTATAATTTAAGAACGTTTCTGTGATCTTACATGGTGTTGGAGAATATAATTCAATAAAATTATTTTCAATTTAATGTTATCATATGACTATACATCATGGAAATTGATCGCAAAATTTATTAATTTCGCAAAAGTTGGTTTGTCAATTTATCTTTTAATACAGATTATGTTTAAAAAAAATATTTGCTACACTTTCTGCTCTACAACCTCAAAAATAGATTTTGAACATATTTATTCGAGTAAAAATTTGGTGAATACCAGTAGTTTAGACAAACCGTAATAGTTCAACAAACATTGTTTTCAAAGTGTGTCAACACCCTGGCCTTTTAAGTTGTCATGGCGAACAAGGACAGGAGTATTCCATGGTATCAATACACTGATTTACCAAAATCCTGGCGCCAAACAAATTGATATCTCGTAATGAAATACGGCTAAGAAAACAGCGAAGAGCAGAAAAGAAGGTGAGCTCTGTGGACAAATTCGTCGCTCTGCCGTAATAGTTTAACAAACATATTGTTTTCAAAGTTTGTAAACACACTGGCCTTTTAAGTTGTCATGGCGAACAAGGACAACATGGTTTCAATACACTGATTTACCAAAATCCTGGCGCCAAACAAATTGATATCTCGTAATGAAATACGGCTAAAAAACCAGCGAAGAGCAGAAAAGAAGGCAAGCTCTGTGGAGAAATTCCTCGCTCTCCCGCGGCCAGCACTCTCCGTATTGGAACGGCCGCGCCAATGCGCAGTGTTTTGTCATCCGTTTGCACGCGCCGCCCGGTCCAGGCGGACGGGTACGCTTCCGAATAAATATAGGTTCGCGATATTTATGGCACGGTATTTTTTTGCGTGTCGCGTGTCGTTTGTCTGGCGGGCGGTTTGCCGCCCTCTCTCTGCCCCTCCCCTCAGCCGGGCGGCTGCTTCCGTGTGGACGGGCGCGCCCGGGGGGGAAGCCCCGGGGCCGGGTGAAACGTCACGTGACGCAGGTCGCGTCGGGTTGGGCGCCGCGCGGATTGATCGGAGCGCCCCTAGCGGATTGCGGATAAATCAGCGCTCGGGACAAACGCGCAGCGGTGAGCTGATACCGCCCCGTTGGTGGGGAAGCTGGAAAGGAGGGACGGGGACGGATAGGCGAACGAATAGCGGCGTCGGTGACTTTTCACGTGTCGCGAGACGATGCTTAACGACCGACTCTCCGGGCGCGGGCAACGGAGAGCGTTGTATGGGACTAATTTGCATTTACTGCGTGCTGTAACTCGTCTCACGTTTGAAAACTCTTGCGATGGAAGGAGCTCACATACTCGTTCGTCATCCGTTCGTTTCAATATTCTGCTTCCTGGAAAAATTATCTCACGTTCGCATCCATTCATGTGTGTTCTTTATTTCCAAACCCAGCTGATGTATTGAACTTTCGCAATGCACCGTTGCGCTGTTTACCTAGATACCGTCCATAAACTAGACCGAAAAGGATCCTTTCTATCAACGTTGCTGCTGTCGGTATTTATGTTGAATAACAAGGAAACCTACATCTGGTGACGTGTGACACATATTAACTGATTGAATGTATAAAGGGGTGACATCAATTACATAGTTTGTGAACTGTTGTAACGAAATGTACAACAGTTCCAACAAATAATTGATAGGCGTCAGTGTCTCGTTTTATAAACGTAACCGCCGCGTATGTCAACTGATTCTACTTTGATTGTATAATGAAGTTTTGACTTAGTAAAAAATATAAAACAGAACAATAAAATAGCGTTAATTTCGAATTAAAAACCTCTCATGTTATTTGCAAGTAGAATTTATATACTTTTGAATCTTAACCCTGACATGTAACACACTATAATTAATGCTTTTGTAATGAAGATATTAAGATTTCGTATAGAATGTATAATGTATCATATTGCATGCATCAGGTACGTCCAAGAAGTTTGCAATATTTTGAGACTGCATACGCGAAGTGTATGCAGTCTCAAAATGTGTACTAAATCATTTATATCACTAATCTCAAAGGATAAGGATAAATATTAAATTACCGCATAATTCAATGTATCGCGGCCACAGAGAATGGCGAGAGATTGAAAATGACAAGGAATTCTATACATTGAGGTTTCACTGTTTGCTCCAAAATTGGTCTTGATTGTTTTCCAAAACGTAAAAGCCATTCTATACTACATCAAAGATTCTACTACATGACTACTACATGTGTACTACATGAAGGTATATTTAGAAATACAGGCAGTAATAAATTAGTGGTGCTAATATAGCACGTACTCTCTCGCTCGTACTTTTACGCAAAATTATGCGAAAAATACTCAAAGTTTTGAAAAATTATACCTGACCTTATTTCAAAATCAATCTTTAAAGAACAGATTTCATTAAGAGAAAAAATCTCTATCTTCATATATGTGTTGTAGAAAGGCACACAGAAGGTTTTAATTTTTTGCAATTTTTGAAAAATCAGAAATTTTACAGAAAATGAGACTTGCACCATTCTTTTAAACGCCCTTTACACTATCTAACAACAAAAATGATGAAGTCTTTTATTTTGAAAATTTTGAAACTCTCCCAGGTGCTTTAGGTAAAGTACCTCTTAAAATTAAAATATCGATTTCAAATTCAATAGGCCGCGACACCAGTCAGATCGAACGGGAAATGTCAATTTTAGAGAAAATAGTCTGAACTGTTTAGCCGCTAGTGTTGTTCACGGATGGAAGGACGGAGAGTAAGAACGACGGAGAGAAGGACGGACGGACATACGTTTTTCCGTCATTCAAATTTTCGGTACAAAGGAGCCATGAAACACGGACTCTGACTATACCACGTGTTAAAGAACTTTTTTAGCTACTGGATTTATCCACTTTTTCGTTACCAGGGCCCTGTAATATGAGTTTTCTACCAAAAATTTGCTATTTTTTCGCAACATTACACAACTTTCTCTCTCCAGCGTAAACAAGAAAGTAAAATTATGGGTAGAATGCATCTGAAAATAATTTACAGTTTAAGCAATTTCACTCTTTCGTATCCAGAGTTAAAACTCTACCTTAAACCTTAGTTGTACGTAAATTTCTCTTAAAGAATAGAGGAAATTGAAGGCTACGTACAAATTTCATACTTTACTTACGGAATGGCAAAGAGAAATAGGAGGACGAACAGAGAAATAAAGTGTTTACTGTATGTTTGTGTGTTTGAGGTTGAGAAGGAGAGAGGTTTGGAACAAAATGTAGTTAGAGGGCAAGAGAGTAGATGCTGCGGAAGAATAAGAATTAAGAAATAGGAAGAGGAAAGGATTTAGATGAGTGAAAAGTGAGTGGTGCAACAAATAGAGGTATGGCAATTGCGATGGTTTAGAAAGGACGGGAGAGTGAAGGAGAGTGCGTTATGACAAGAGAGATAAATTAGGCGAAAGAGGGGCGTGGTTGGGAATAAAGAACGAGGGAGGGTAAGTGAGGAAAAAGGTACAAAAGAAGCGAAAGGAAAAGTGAGAGAGAGCGAGAGAGAAAGAGAGCACGAGAGAGAGGGAATGCGAGAGAGAGAGGGATTGCGAGAGAGAGAGAGGGAATGCGAGAGAGAGAGAGGGAATGCGAGAGAGAGAGAGGGAATGCGAGAGAGAGAGAGAGGGAATGCGAGAGAGAGAGAGGGAATGCGAGAGAGAGAGGGAAAGCGAGAGATAGGGAAAGCGAGAGAGAGAGAAACCGAAAAAGAGAGGGAAACCGAGAAAGAGAGTGAAACCGAGAAAGAGAGTGAAACCGAGAAAGAGAGTGAAACCGAGAAAGAGAGGGAAACCGAGAAAGAGAGGGAAACCGAGAAAGAGAGGGAAACCGAGAAAGAGAGGGAAACCGAGAAAGAGAGGGAAACCGAGAAAGAGAGGGAAACCGAGAAAGAGAGGGAAACCGAGAAAGAGAGGGAAACCGAGAAAGAGAGGGAAACCGACAAAGAGAGGGAAACCGAGAAAGGGAAACCGAGAAAGAGAGGGAAAGCGAGAGAGAGAGAGAGAGATGGAAAGCGATAGCGAAAGAGAGAGAGAGGGAAAGCGAAAGAGAGAGAGAGAGGGAGGGAAAGCGAGAGAGAGAGGGAGGGAAAGCGAGCGAGAGAGGAAGCGAGAGGGAGCGAGAGGCATGATCCAATCCCATCTCGCCGCATTGCGAAAGTGGCTGCTGGCGGCGCGGGCGTCTGCGATGCGTCGCCATGGCAACGCGCTTGGCACATTGAGGCGCTGCTCCTGTCGTTGCGGATGCGTCGCGTCTAAGTCGCAACGGAGAAGGCGGAGGGCCCGCGCCCCTCGACCTTTTGCATTTCGCCGGCGCTTGCGATATCTTTGCTCTCAGTATCGCTTCTTCTTGAAGTCGTTTCTTCTGTGGCGGTCCGCACGGTAGCGGCGAGCGCTCTTTATTTAACCTTTCCGTACAGGAGTACTGGGTACAGGTTGCCGCGTGCTGGAGTACAGTGCGTGACACAGTGAACAGGAGCACCTGGTAGACCCAAGCGTGTACTGGAGTAATAATGAAGATTATATTAATAATTATAATAATGAATGTTGATATTAATAAAAAATATCAGAGAATAGTTTAATTAAAATATTAACTTTGGGGATTAGTGATGGAATTTATATTATTTCTCTGAAGTTTTAAGAGATATTCTTAATTTTGATTTACAAGACCAATGTTTTATTTTAAACTAGTAAGGGTTAGAGGCAGCCGCGTACTGGAGTAATGGGTAAATAAACGCAGCTTTGCTGAGACCAAAGAAAAACTATTTACGGACATGGAAATGTGTACTAATGTGTAATTGTTATTTTTCCAGAATACCCTAACGTATTATTCGCACATAATGCAACTTCACTCGGTACAGAGAAGTAAAACGAAACCTTTGAGAAAAACGTGAAAATAAGAGTTTTTTCTCATCTCATGGCCTTTATGTCCTCTTTACTTACCTACTCAGAGTGGATAAAACAGCTCATTACTACATCCGATGTAGTAGTGGTTGCCTCGCGAATGGTTGGTAAACAATATAATAGAAACAGTTTTAGATTATTCCTATACGAAAAAATATGAATGTCAGTAATAATTTACAATATTCCTTCTTTCTTTCTTCTTCGTCTTCTTCTTGTTCTTTTTCCTCTTCTTTGTTAGTTTTTTGTTCTATCTTCCTCTTGTTTATTAGCGTCTTCAGTTATTTTACTTTCGGGAATTTTTTGAGTTGTCTCCATTATGCTTCGTCAACTTCCAATTTTGACTGATCACTCAGCGATTGTAATCTAGTGGTGTACTACGTTTGAGCTGATGTCAATATTCGTATTATATACCGTCGTAGTTAATTCCATTTATTGTATAGATATATTGTTAAAAATGTCAATACCCTAAAAACGCATTTAACTTAAATTGTGCATTACACGTGTGCAATGGGACACTGAGTTTTTGTTAGTTGTTTATTCACTCGGGTTAAAGTACTTGTGAATAAATCACCTACACGTAATGATCTATTTTACACACGTGTAAAATATTTTTTTTTACTGATAGAAGAGAATATTGGCTATTTTATTATTATTGTACGAATTTAGAAAGTAAAAGCGAGTAAAAAATTCTTATTCATTCTACAACAGAAATCTAAAACAATTTACCAGACACGTACTGCATTCTAAATAACTTCGATAAGTAAACTGTATGAATGAGTTTATGTTGGGTTGTTTCACTATAGGAAATTCTAAAATTTGAATGACAACAGAGATGTCATTTATCGTGACGTGTTACTCATCTGAATAAGATAATTGTAATTTAATTTCAGCTGTTTTGTATTTTTCATTATATTTACATATTTATACTTCAAAAAGTGCACTTGATAATGAAATATACAGAAATACGTTCTTTTAATGAAAAAAAGTTTTCCTGTATATACATACTTAGGCTTTCACTGTAAATATATAGTTTGATTATGTCTAGATGATAATAAATATTTGTGCATTTTATATTATCCGTACTATTATTCAGCACTCAGATAAAGCACACAGATTGTTTCCAATGGATCGTTGAAATGTTATCAGTAAATACAATAACTACCACTATCCCATGACTTGCAATTTTAAATATAAAGTTTGTTACTCGGAACAACCCTAGCGAGACTGGAATGCTTTGAATGAATTTATTGCTTCGCGTACATTGCAAATCATTGTCCTTCCCATTAATGGACAGGATGGGTACCGCAGGAGGAAAATATGTCAAGAGTAATGTTGTCCTTGTACGAACACCTAGTTCTGATTCCCAATGCTATGCAATAGACAGATATGTGGAATGTGTATACTCTTAACCTGGCTCACATGGTAACACTGGGCATGATATACATTTCCAATTTGCAATATGTTGTAACATTGATCTCGGATCATTGTCGAGTAAATATGTTTATACATAGTAGTTGTCTAGTGTTCATTATCACTACATCTGTGATTTTTGAGCTCGAAATACTTTAAATAAAGGAAAATGCGTAACTTGGTACCAAGTATGTGTGTCTGGCATGTTGCGTAGCATAATAAAGTTTTGTTGTCAGGGTGATTTAAATAAGTATATTTCTAGGCATAAAAGATACATGATAGTGTAATAAATAGTTCGAAAAGCAAAACTATCACGCTTGGTACGGGGTTGCAAACACAATGAAACTCAATATCTTTAGGCAACGAAAATATTCCAAGAGCCTTGTCTTGTAAGTACCTGGGAATAGTTTTTGATAGTAAATTGATTTGGGGGAAAATCAGGCAGGCTTTGTCGTAGGGAAAGCCTAGATATTTTTGTATTTTACTATGCGGATACTGAAAAAGAGTTCTGAGAAAGCGAGAAAATTATCTTACTTTCTGTAGTTCGTCCATTAATGAAATACGTGGCGGTTTGTTGGGAAGCTAATAAAAATTTACAAAAGGAAAATTTGAATCGAGTTCAGAGAAGAGCGCGTAAACTTACATTCCGATGCAATAGGAAGAGAGTAAAATAGCAGTCAAGAAATGAGGAGGGTTAAGGCAAACTCTGTACCCTGTATAAATCTAATTCCGCTTATCCAACTTGCAAAGATATCTACACCCGACTTGGTAGACTCACGTAGAGGGGATCACAAGCACAAAATTCAGTTCAGGTTATAAGGAATAGATGTAGGAAAATTTTCTTTTACAAATAGAGCAATAACGAACTGGAATAAATTGCTAGCCATAGCCTTGTAACTCTTTCCTCTAGGCGTTCAAAGATTTCAAAGTTAATTAATGATATTTGAAAACTTTACTAATTAGTAAATTAGTCTAACTAAAATAGTTATTATTTTATTAGTAATATTAATATTAGTATTGGGATAATTACTATTAAATGGACTGCTTTATTAAACATATCATTATATTCAGCGTAGTATTGAAGTGTTGTGACGTGACGTGTTGTGAAGTGTAGTGAAGTGAATTGCAGTGTAATGAAAACGTCGGGTATTTATTACTTCGAAAAATATCTGTGTAGGATTCTCATAAAAAGTAGTTAATGCTATTATTGTTATTATTACCTTTATTATCATTGTAGTCAATGATATTATTATTATTATTATTATTAACATCCTAAAAGATTTTAAAGTTACATTGTATTAATACTTCCAATTGTAATATGTAAGTTGTAGTTTTCTGCCATCAGGTTGCATAAATCTACCTGCGGAAATAATAAAAACTTTATAACATTCAAAATCAAACAACAATACACAAAGAACAATAACAAACCTATCAGAATGTCTGCCTTCGTACCTCGTACGAATTACAAAATGGCGCTTCGCTTAATGTGTTTAATCTATGTTACTTGGTGCCACTGATGATGGGAAAAAAATTCCGAAACACGTATATGGCTGAATTTTCTACACAGTAAATTGATATAGCCTACTATTGTGGTTTATAGCTCTTATATCCTGACACTTTCGTTATTAAAATGTTATCAAATTTATACACAGGTGTCTCAAAATAAAAGTTACAAGACTCAATGACATGTAGTTGGTTAAAAAATAATCACATTTTAGCAATGAACATTTGAAAATTGCATACAACGGAGTTACATATGTGACATTTTCCCATGATTTTAATGTTGGTCTTCATGATGTTTTCGGTAGTCATATTCTGAGCCAATCAAGGGGGTTTCGCACACCTGTCGAAGATCTTCTCTGACTTCTGGGAGGTCCTAGGTTCAAGTCCTGATGTCGCCAGGATTTTCGACATTAGCTTTTCAGCTAGGTCGAATTCAGTCGCTGTCTGGAGGACAATTATAGCGGCCGGCTGCTCTGATCGGTAGTTTTCCGTGGTTTCTCCGATCAACACCAGGCGAATGCCGCAGCAGTACCCTACCAAACGGGCCACGGACCGCGCGCGATCTGTCCTTCCTCTTCCTTGTCCTCTCCTCTCCCCTTACACACACACTTACACTAACATGCACTACACTACCACATATTCGGGGAGACCGGTCGGGAGCTTAGAGCTTGTCCCAGCTGGGGCGATGCCCCGTTGGTGGGAGAGTCCTGGTTAGGGGGAAACACCACTAGCCGACGGTAGGTCGGCGCCGGATCTCGCCATCCAGTGGGGGAAGATCACCGCCATCTCCCAAAAAAAACATGCACTACACTAACGGGACTAATAACCGAAGCAGTTGACGCGCCAGGAAACATGAAAAAATCAATCAATCAATCGATCGAAGATCTTGACATACGTGGTTTGCTAACATTTGGGGAGAAATTACATATATATAAATGCATATATATGTAATCCGTTATAAGCAATTTTCCGCTAAATGTTCATTGTTAAAAAGATATCAACTTCGACTCCTCTATTTGCCTGAAACGTTTGTTACATTTATTCTGTAACATACTACACGTATGCAAATTACTGCGTATATTTAGCTACTTTATACTAGTTTTACCACTTTCGTCTTTGTTGGTACGAACTGTAAGTGAGCTACCATATCCCGTGATTGAATATCTACGTTATTTGCTGTGGATCTTTCTCCTCCAATATTAGCAACTCATGCCGTGCTTGAAACATTTATGTCGCACTGTCTACGTAATATCTATGTGTTTATCTACCTCTATTCGAAAGATATTAGCCCCTTAGTACTACTATATTAGATTTTTGTTTATTTGATTTATTTATTTTTAATATTTCATTTATATTCTCTTATCTTAAGCTATAGATGTACCGCAGTAACTTTCACTTCAATATTATCTCACAAACATCCGTATATACGTAGAGATCACGTGCAGAGGTCATTTAGCGGATTCCATATTGCGATGCACTCAGTGCCATCCATCAGAACTATTTGCCAGCGACCGGCTTTTGTTAGAGCTACCTCCGCTCGCGACCCGGGACAAAGGCCGGCTGCCCGTGTCGTTCTACCCTCCGTCCGCCGGGCGGAGCTGCCGACCGTTTGAGCCGCCGCCATTTGCCGAATAGAATATCAGCGGCTTATTTGCATGCTTGGGCGCGGCAAAGGGTGCAGCATGCCGTGGCTAAAGAGCCTAGTGCTTGTCAAAGAGCCTAGATGCCTGCATGGGGGAAGGCTTGCGGGCCGGGTTCGCGGGATCGGTCGCTCGGTCGGCCGTTGGTTGTGAACGCGATGTATGTTTTGCGGTAGCTTTGGAAGTCGTGTAATTGCGTAGGAATTGCGTCGGGTCTGAATTGGTTGTTTTTCCGCGGCGAGGTTCCCGAGAGTTTATGGTAATCGGGCGGGGAGTCGCATCTGATGTGGTTTTGTGGCGGGTGCGAATTTAAATATGCTATGGGGAGATGTGCAAAATGCGAGCAGCGAGACTGTGACATCCCCACGATATATCTATAGAAGTACATAATCAATGTTTTGTAAGGCTCCGATGCCGAATCAAACGCTTTAGACGTTACTTGCGAGAATGAAATTGGAACAGAACAGCATTCTAAAATTATGTAGTATTATTTTGACTACTATAATTACTAATTCTAAAAGTGTGCTGCTGCCTATTGCTGTATTATTAACCATATTTCAGAGTATATTATTATTATTATTATTATTATTATTATTATTATTATTATTATTATTATTATTATTATTACTCTGAAATATGGTAAATAATACAGCAATAGGCAGCAGCACACTCTTAGAATTAGTAATTATAATAGTCAAAATAATACTACATAATTAATTGCGAAATACTCTATGAACTAAAACTGTGTGATTCGGATAATTTACTATTCGCTTCGTCGTGAAGGCACTGTGACAGGACATAGAACTCTGCTTCCTGAAATCGCTCATTCACTAGACGCAAGGTCTGAAAAATATAGACTGACATCTTAGCCTTCAGGGAAGTTAATGCTTGGCATAAGCTGATCTAGTACATTTATTTTTTAACAACTAGCAGTGTCAGGAAAAGTGCAGTTTTTATTCAGTTTGCATTACATCCCCTTTTTTTCGTTCTTCTCAGCAGTCAGTTGTTGCTAGGCTGACGAAATGTAAGGTATGGAGAAATAAAGGAAGTCATCTCCGTTAATTTGATATATTTATTTAGAGAAACGACTTTCGACGACTTTGCCGTCATCGGCACAGTCTCCCGGCTTTCCCCCACAAACAGAGAGACTGATGATGACGTGAATGGGGACATCCCATCTACACGTACCAACCAGAATGAAAACTGGTTGAATAACACGTTGGTGTACTGTTGTGAAAGTAATGCTCCGGCATCCAACAAGAACTGATTGGAAACTAATGAAGTGAACACGGAACTGCTGCGATTTATCTGCCGACAAAAATTCGCCAGCATTTCCACTCGAACTATTGTCTAGGTATTCCAACTATACAAATTTTAATGTATAATTTTTAAATGTATAATTTTTAAAAAAGCCTTATATGCCTGTAACAAGTAATGTAATTCAGCTTCCGGGTCAATGACCCCCATCTCGATCGAGTTTTTGTCCAGTTTCCCTGATCCATTGAGCAAATACTGAGAGGGCCCCTTGATTTGCTTCTGGACGTAAATGTATCTTCACTATGCGCACGTTTTGTTGAGCTTTCCTTTTGCTTGTAGTGGTAGTAGAGCTTAGGGTGAGTTTCTATTTGTTAGCAATAGAAAAAAATCAAATCTGCAGTTCGTTTACCGTTAAGAAAAAGTTTTCTATATCTCGGAAACGAAAATAGCTAGTTTTTGAAATGTTAATCTCTCGCTTCTTAAAATTTATTATTATTATTATTATTATTATTATTATTATTATTATTATTATTATTATTATTATTATTATTATTATTATACAATTATGTCTCTGGATGTTGTCCCAGGATTGAAGTGACCTTACGGGCTTTTGCCAAGTGAAGGCCCTTTCCGATTTTGATTTTGGAGTAGGATATATGTATTAGGCGTGAGCCACACTGCTATCCAGAAACTTCCTAACTATTTTGCATGTGTTGAGGATTGTAGCTTTTTGTAATTCTATATACAATGATTTTGTCAGGTTTAACTGTTGTAGGCTATTATACAAGGTTTTTGGGATGACTCCATTTGTGGATACAATGATGGGTACCGTGTAAACTTTCTCCATTTTCCATAGCTGTTTTATTTCTATTGCTAGTTCAGTATTATTATTATTATTATTATTATTATTATTATTATTATTATTATTATTATTATTATTATTATTGTTATTATTACTATTATTACTATTATTATTATTACTATTACTATTATATTATTATTATTATTATTGTTATTATTGTTATTGTTATTACTATTATTTTTTCATCTTTCAACTATTAATAGTTAAATTGTTGGGAAGGGATTTCAAAACTCACGAAAGCGTGCGCAGATGATTTTTTCCCCCATACGTCACATACCGTTTTTGACTGTTTTTGACTAAATAAATAAACAAATTTTAACTTTAAACGCGAACGCTTCGGATATTTTGTGTTCTTCAACAGTCGTCCATTTCTTTGGACGTGCTCCACTGTGCTCGCCTGCAGCTCGCCGTCCAGAGCTGCCCCGGGATTATTCCCTTCCCTTACCTTCTCTTCCCTGCTCTGCGCTAAGCGGCTTCCAGGTGGCTCTCACCCCGCCTCCGGCGCGGAACCAACGCACCGCCGCCCAGCGATCGGCGCGGCCATCGATTCCTATCGATAACTTCTTCGCGACGCAGCCGTGTTTCGTTCGGCGGTTCGCGTGCGGTTGAGCTCCTACCATCCCTGCCAGGGATATTTCAATGAAATATTGGGTATATCACTGTATTATATTCTTCTTCTCTTCTTATTCTTCTTTTCCTTGTTCTCTTCTTCTTCTTCTTCTTCTTCTCCTCATTATTATTATTATTATTATTATTATTATTATTATTATTATTATTATTATTATTATGTTACATTGCTGGTTCACAGGAAGACCTGGTTCTCGGATAACAACGGTTTTTTCACCCAGTGTGTTATTTGCTATTTATTTAAAAATCTAAATTTGGAATGTTGTGGCCAATGCGGCAAGTATTTAAGATAACAGACTTCTGCATTAATTTGAAAAGCATTGGAGGGATATCAAGTTTTTGAAGGTTTTATTTCACGTGTTTTTCTATAAGTCCATTACTGGAGATAATTTTGGGGGAAAGGATTTCCCCCAAAATTATTTCCATTGATCTTTGATTTGATATACCAAACTACTGTACTTTCATATTTTTCCGAGAATGCTTTTTGCATGTTCTTGTAGGAAGGGACTGCAACATCAATGAGAAAAGTGGTTTTTGGCACCTTGAGAGTTATCACAATATCTGACCTGTTATGTCCTAGAGTCTTTTGCGTGAAAATTGTGCGATCGAAATAAATTCTGAACTTTTCATTTTCCAACACATGTTCAAATTTGTATGTGTATTAATGGGAATGATGGTCACTAAATTTATGGTTAGTTGCAATTTGTTGGTGTATAATGGAAGCGATCTGTTTATGGCGCATTCTGTAATCAGTCTTTATTATTATTATTATTATTATTATTATTATTATTATTATTATTATTATTATTATTATTATTATTAGGACCTTCAGCCTTTTCTCTGATTAGCACAACACATGATAACCGTTGTTCATAATTAATTATTTCGTGTTTTCGGGCGCGTTATCTCCTAAGGTCAGTCAGTGTAGTGCATGTTTTTATCACGGAAGGCGGCGGTGTACTTCGTCAGCACCACGGCGAGATCCAGCACCATCCTACGCGTCACTTTCCTTCTTACCTCCGTCCAGGTGTTTTCCAGCAGCGGGATACTGCACCAAACTGCACAAGTTCTTGCTCTTTCTCATTTCACCAATGAAGGATTGGTGATTTTTTCACCAAATGGTTTTGAAACACATTTGTATCAATCACTTCTGATAGTAGTTACAAATTGCAATGGTATTGGCAGTGACGAAAATAAAAACATAATTGTCGCAACATCGCAACATATTTGTCAAAACTTACAATTGAAACCACGTGACGAAATGTAAAGTGTAATTGTCATAGGAGCTCTCAACTCCTAAAGGCTGATTGCGGAGTTGACTAGTTAGATACTTCGAATGGTAGAGAAAATGGGAGTATATTGGGAGATCCATATACGATTTCCGACTGGGGTAGATAATTATAAGGGCAGTCCAACATTTCAAACTTCTACTACTATTATTATAATAATTATTATTATTACTAATATTACGATTATAAATATTATGATTCTAATAATTTCTAACAACTAAATTTGTTAATCGTAAATAATTTTTTTTTATCCAGAACGCAACCAGCTTCCTAAGGAGCAGTTCTGATGATTGTGTGTGCTACACATTACTGTGAAAAACATGTTACTCTGCGCAATATATGTAGGCTGTTGCCCATAATGTGATGTCTCGTCCATTCCAATCTTTTTAGCGGCCTAAGGATTTGGACAACTCCTTTCATAAATTTTGCGGAACAAATCACAGACTTCACGGAACTGTCGATACGAGCTCTGTTTTTACGCTACACATTCAACTAATTTAGTTATAAACACTACTATTTAAGACTACTTAAGACGTTTCTCTGCATCCTTGGAGAGATTCTGATTGCTTGACACACAAACATTTACAATTAAATACGATTTGTTCTCCAAATCCCCGATAACTATTTGGTGATTTGCTTCTGTTGTAAGCCTGATTTGCTCCAATATCCCCTATTTGCTTCTGTTATACGATCTGAATGAATTGGTGGGTCCGTTAGTATTGTGTGCTGCAGTATCTCCGACCGGAAGGTCATAGGGTTTGAGTTCCGACGGTGACAGGGTTTTCGACACTTGTTAGATAGCTAGGTCGAGTTCAGCCACTGTGTGGAGTAGAATTCTAGCGGCCGGCTGTTCTGATCGATAGTTTTTCGTAGTTTATTCGATTAACGCTAGTGAATGCCGGAGCAGTACTCTAATAAACGGGTCACCGCGGCGCGCTATCTTCCTGGTTCTATCTTTTTCCTTGACCCATTCTCACCCTTAAATCTCTCACACAGGTGCACACAGACACATACAGGCACACACAGGCACACACAGGTACAGGCAGGCACGCACAGGCACACACAGGCACACGCAGGCACACACAGGCACACACAACCACACACAGGCACACGCTGGCACACGCAGGCACGCACAGGCACACGCAGGCACACAGAGGCATACAGAGGCACACACAGCCACACACAGCCACACACAGCCACACACAGCCACACACAGCCACACACAGGCAAACGCAGGCACACGTAGGCACACACAGGCACACGTAGGCACACGTAGGCACACGTAGGCACACGTAGGCACACGTAGGCACACACAGGCACACACAGGCACACACAGGCACACACAGGCACACACAGGCACACACAGGCACACACAGGCACACACAGGCACACACAGGCACACACAGGCACACACAGATACACACACACGCACTACTAGACATGTCGAAAGATCAGACAGGATTTTGGATCTCCGCTTAAATGTAGCGTTGACGTGACCTGGAACACTAATCAATACAAGTCCACCTGAATCAACTTATTCAAATTTTATATCATTTCACTGCTGAAAAAGTGAATATTTGATGCTCTCCCTCATGTAACTCTAAAAAAGCTTTGCAGATACATCATAAAATAAGTTCCTCTGGCAATTCATTGAAATTACATTTTCAATGCAATCATTGGAAGCCGAAAAAATATGTGGTATGAAAGGCAAAATATGTACATAAATATGTGGTGTAAACAGTAAAAAATGTAATAAATATGTATAATCAAATATAATATGTAATATTACTCGTAAAATGCGTCGATTACAAAACACATTTACTTAATTCAAAATCACATTTTTTAAATTTTCCTAAACAAATTAAAAAATAATACAAAAAAATACAAATCATTTGGAGAGCACAAGTTGATGCACACTTCGCACCATACATTTTTCTTGTCAATAACAAAAGCTTCATCAATAGATTGCTGTCCAGGACCGGAGTTTTAGAAGACATCGTACAAACAGGCGAAATCTACGACAAGCAAACAATCAACTCCGCGTATAGCACTCTCATCGAAATGTTATACGTGGGAAATCGCCAAGGTTTTGCGGAAATGAAGGTTAAAGACCACGAAACGTGGAGTCAGTAATACTTTTCACACCTAAAGGTGAAAATGTTCTCAGCCGCTGACGTGCATATCCCGTTACTGAGATAAGTGGAAGAGGCGCGACGGATAGTGAGAACATCATGGGCTTCCACGTAGGGTACCTGGAGTAGACAGCTGACAGTTGTAATGTTGGAACCAATGATATATTAAAATTTTAAATACTTCTTTTCGTAAACATATGTGTATTAAAATAGAAAAAAATGCGGAAAAAATAATATTTTGTGAAAATAGCAAAATGTGCAATATAGAACTAAATATGTAAGGACAAAACTGGATATTGTGTTAGGACGACAACAATTCACTGAGATTACAAATTGGATAATGGTAAGTGGAAAGACAAAAAAAATATGTAATTACATAAAAATCCTGTCTCTAATAATTAATCACCAGTGCATGGTGATTATAACCATGCATTTAAATAAGAGAGCCATATCATGGAAATTATCAAACAGTTGACTATTCCCAGGTTCATATAATTCACCCTTTTAAAATATTTTTTGAATTTATGCCTTGGCGATGACATGATTTCATGTGAAAACATTAAATGATTACAAAGCATGTGAAAATTCAAATTTTCTAAAATATCTTCATTTCTGTTTACACTTATTACTAACGAATATATCCAAATGACACGAGTAGCCGTTAAGTTTACAATCGAACATTTGAATATCCAGGTGTCCAATGACGGCATGATATTGAAATTCAGAGGTAATGAGCTGATTCGCAACCTTACGCATAATATCGTGAAAGTGATACATGAAATGTATACCCCTCTCTACCACGTATTATTTCGTAGTAATTAATGAATGGACAACCATCCCGGATAATCCTCATGTAATTGAAGGAGATTTTCCTTCTATCTCATTATCACGTGCATGGAGAGTTTACGAGAGGCGAATTGGTGTTCAGAAGATAATTGTTATTGTTTTGGATCATAGTCTGCAACTAGAGAAGTTTATTACACCGCAATGAATTGCACTTATGCCAGGCAGCGTTCCACCCAGCTACGTGAATACCGTCAAGACAAAATGGCAACCTTCAGCTACAGGCTACCCTTTCGGTAAATGCGTCTTAACGTTGTAAAATTCCGTCCTGAAAGAGAAACAGCGCAAATGTTGCAGATTTTGGGAAAATTCCATGACGCAGCAGCCGAATTGGTGCACATGCAACGCTCTAGAATAGTTATGGGAACAGATATGGTTTTTACTTTTTCCGTTAACCAAAATTATAATGAATCTACATAAAGGGGAAAAGTAAAATTATTCATTCAATTTTTATTCAGGGCTAATGATTCTATAGTATACATAACAGATATGAATAAAGCAACTTACTGAAACTACTATTATATCAAAACATTTTCAAATCCAAACTAAATGATGACATTTGTTCTTAATGAAATATTAACTTACACAATATTCCTTCAACGCAAATAACAACGAAACACCTAGCTAAATTCACAATTTTAAATAACGCATTGTGTAGTATGTCTTCACGTTTAAAAAAAAAAACTTTCGTCATTAAGGTCCAATCCCATATAGACGATTAACTGTTTTCAAGTATAATAAATCCAATAGCTGTAGAACTCTCCCAAATATTTTAGTTTATTCAATTTTTCATAGCTATTTCCGCAAAAAATTCTTGACAATAAATTACATCTTTTCCTTCAAATTCTTTACTCAATTACACAACTCTGATATAACTCTGATCTAACGCGTTCTACTTCATCTCTTCATCAAAAACGCTTGGTCCAACTTAACGTCCTCACTAAAGAACGTTGAATTCCTTTCTGGTTGTTGATTCTTGCGCTCTTTTACAGCTCCGCAGTCTTCAAGACATCAAACATTGACAATATATAGCTTCCTATTCTAGTTTACGGTGTCTATAATTGTATTAATTTTTTGTGGGTCAATCATATACGTAAGACGAGTAACACACAAATTCAACTCATTACAGTGCAGAGCCTATGAGGGAGAGTTGAGTCTAAGATCCACCCCAGAGACAATCTAACAAATCCGTGCGAATCTAACGAATCTTCCCCCGCTGGATTGAGAGATACCGTTGGCTAGCGGGGTTTTCCTACTCTCCCACTAGTGTGTAATGGGAGAGGATGGGACAAGGAAGAGGAAGGGAGGATTGTGCGCGGTCCGTGGCCCGTTTGTTAGGGTACTGCTCCGGCATTCACCTGGTGTTGACCGGAGATACCACGAAAAACTACCGATCAGAGCAGCCGGCCACTAGAATTCTCCTCCAGACAGCCACTGAATTTCACCTAGCTGAAAAGCTAGTGGCGAAATTTCTGCCGCCGTCATGATACAAACCTAGGACCTCCCGGTCAGAGGCGCTGCAGTGGCATCAGTTGATGCGCTGAGCTACCGCTCCTGGTACTTCCCCAAAGAAGGGAAACAGATAAGTGTGAACTCGTTTGTGAGAGTTTCAGGATAGCGAACACGAGAGAAGTCAGCAAGTTTGTGTTGTGTGCGTGCGTGCGTTTTTTTTCTTAATTTAGATTAGCCACGATTCAACTATAGGAATCAATCGGTATGTCCATCTTCCATTGGAGGACGTGTCCCATCGCTGTTGCCACTCTGCTAGCATTTCTGATTCCCGTCTCTTTCCTCGTAACACCACTGCCGTTCACGGGCCATTATATTTATCGGAATCATCCCGGCTGTGACGCAAACTGCTTCATTGGATACAGTTCGGAATGCACATGCCACCCTCAGCGCAGATAACCGATATATTGAAGCCATGCCTCTTGTGTAGCTCTTCGTATCTGCAGAGTTGGCCCAAACTGGTGAACCGTAGAGCAGAAACAATGTGACGACCAAGGCAAGGTCTGGGTGCGGGTGCGTGTGCGTGCGTTTGCGTGCGTGTGCGTGTGTGTGCTTATACGTGCGTATGCGTGCGTGTGTACGTATGCGTGCGCGCGTGTGCGTGTGCATGCGTGTTCGTGCGTGTGCGTGTGTGCGTGTGCGTTTACTCGTGTGCGTGTGTGTGTGTGCGCGCGTGCGTACGTGTGCGTACGTGTGCGTGCGTGTGTATCTGCTTGTGTATGTGTGTGTGACTAGATGAACGCGCTGAACTTCGCCGTTGGTGCTGGACGTGGTGACTCGTGAAGAATCTTTCAGTTTGTCATTTACGAAATTCTTGTGATTTATGTATTATCTTTCGGCTTTCAACTGTAGAATTTGCGATACATCACGAATTGGTGATATCATCATGGTTGGTGTGTGTAATGTTCGTAGTGAGTGCAGATACACCTACCTGCGAGCAGGGACCGAGTAAAACGAATTGTGTATAGTTCAGGATACTACAATATTTTTAAATAAAATCCCGGTCCTGCGGTTGACACTGGCTGTAAATTATTTTGGGATGAGTGCGAACCTTCACCGGTCCTGCGTTGCTGCAGTCTTCAATCGCCCCCTTTTTCGGCGACCGTACTTCAGTCATATTGTGCCGAATTTCAAAAACGACGGATGAGTCGACAAAGGAATAATACTTCTGAGATCTTAATAAACGAACTTTAACTGATTAAGTAAAGCTGTGTGACTATAGTGACTCATGTGGTAGGGGGTAATGCGGGTCCTGGACCAGGAAATGCGTCACTGATAAGCCTTATCTTATCTTATCTTATCTTATCGTGACGTCACTTCCTGGTCCAGGACCCGCATATGTGTTGGGTGACGTCAGAGGGCCCCGGGACCCGGAAACGCGTCACTGATAAGCCTTATCTTATCTTATCAGTGAGTGACGTCACGTCCGGGTCCCGCCTGTGGGGCCCCCGGAAGTGGCTTTATCGTATCAGCAGAGAAGTGAGGTCACTTCCTGGGGCCGATTGCGCGCGCCCTGGCGGCGAAATGCGGCGGTGAAGGTGGTGGTGGCGCGCTCTGTGAGCGTCGTGTGGAACTCGGTTTGTGCGTGGTGGTGTGATGTCTTTCAAAAACGGGAAGTCTGCGCGAGGTGGATTCGAACCGCCCGGAGTAGCGTTTCCTGTGAGGGGGGGTGTGGCGCGCACGCTAGCACTGAGCTACCGCGACACGGCCGAGAAGAGCGTCTCTTGAGTGGGTTTTACGTGACTCTCGCGCGCGCGCGTGACGTAACGTGCGTGCGTGCGTGCGTGCGTGCGTGCGCTCATGCACACATATATAATTACCATGAAGCGAGAAGCTGCTGCTGCTGCTGCTGCGATGTTGTCACCTCTGTCGTCCACGACTGAATGAGAGAGACGCGCGTGCGCCTCCACCTCCCTTTATTTTTTTTGTGAACCCCCCTCCCCTCCGCGGTGACGTCACTATTAAAAAAAAAAAAAAAATAAATAAATAAATAAATAAAATAAAATAAAATAAAATAAAATAAAATAAAAAAAATCCCCCTTCGCTCTATGGATGAACTATGAAAAGGGGGGGAAATCCCTGCCTGGAGGTGAATCGGGAATGATAAATAACAACAACAAAAAATGTGTATATATATTGAAAGAATATATTTTGAAAAATGATACAAATACTTTTTTAAATCTTCAGAAAAAATTATTAATTTCTTTTTTAATCTTCACACATATATATTTTGAAAAATACATGATATAAATAATTTTTAAAAAATTAATTTACATTTGTTTTAAAAAATTATTGATTTCTTTTTTGATCTTCTCATCCACATATCCTTTCGTAGCCCCGTCGTCCGTTTTCAATGGTGGCGCCACGTTGACAAGACGTTTTTTCATCACGTTGACGTTTCCCAGTTTGCTGCATCGGAGTTTTGGAATTTTTTCTAGCTGCGTCTTGATGCCTTTGATGTTGCGGTCGACGTACCCTTTGTTGACGGCATCTTTTTCTTCTATGGGAGAAGCCGTATTGGAAATGCGAAAGAGATCCGCGTTAAAGGGGCTGTCGTCTTTCCATTGGCGGAGACATTTGGATTGATTTTCAATCACGCATTTTAACGAATTTTGTATATCGATGTTCTCCTTCAATATTTTCTTATCATCTTGCACTGCGATTTCACGAGCGAGTTCGATTTGTGCATCCACGTACGCTTTGGTGGCAACGTAATCCGGTATATTGCAATATTCGTCTTCCGCCTCGACGTTGTCATCGTACTCCTCATCCTCTTCTTGCTGCCGCTCATCCTCCTCCTCCCCCTCTGCCGAGTCGTAGTAGACGTCTCCTTGCTGGGAAGTCATGCTGCAGACTGACGACCGCAAAGTGCGTTCACGTCGTTTTATACGTAAAAAAGAAAATGGTCGTCGCGGTCTCGTCGATAGAATGGTGGTGGTGGTGGTGGTCGCGGTGGCGGTGATGGTGGTGACGCATAGTGCTGACTCGACCACGGTGACGATGCGCGTTTGTTGTGTTTTCTCCGGTTTTCTTTTCTTTTTTTTTGTTGCGAGGGAGGGTGGTAACTTCGAGAGGTCGATTTGTTTTTTGTATGTGGTTGAGTGTGTTGCAAACTCATGCTGCTGCTACTGCCGCCATTGTTTTCGATATGAACCGGACGACGGAGAGTGGGAAATTTGACGCGGTGTTGTTTTGTTTTTCTCTCTTCATCGCTGACATCGTACTCCTCCTCCGGGTCGTAGTAGTAGGAGGAGCATTCGCTTTGCCGACAGTTCATGATGCGACTATTGGCTGACGTCAGAAAAAAATTTTTATACACGATGTTCCTCCATCTCTTCAATAAAACCGAAAAATACATCGTCGGCATATTCATCTATACTGACACCCGCGTTTAAGGCGTCGCGTCGTATCGTTACATACAAATTCCACAGAACTCTAAATAGTTCGAAATCGTCCGCATAGCTACGCCTTCTTCTCAAACAATTCAGTCTATTTCTAAAATTTTCACTCGCAACTCGATGGATATTTATCTCTATCTCAACATTACGTTCAATCACCGCTAAAGGCGGGCGCACTTCCTCTACTTTCGTTTCTTTTTTTTGTAACAAGACGTGTCGACACATCGGACACGTATTATACTTTTTCAACCACCGATCGATACATATTACATCGAACAAATGATTGCAACCTACCGTGCGTGCCCGTTGCGGTTGTAATTGTTCGAGGCAGATGCTACACGAGATATCGTCGACGTCATCGTCTTCCTTGTTCACTACGATGTATGGAGGAGGAGGCGGCGACGGCGGCGGTGGCGGCGGCGGCGGCGCCGACGTCACGTCCATGGGAGTCTTTTTTTTTTTCACGCGAGAGCGAAGCACACGAGAACAGCGGTGATGGCTATGATGTCTATAATAATAACAACAATTTGCAAGCAATCAATCCAATCCATTTACACTTAAAAACCGACACGCAGAGCTTCTTCTCGTTGACACCCTCCGCACTGCCACTGCGGTGGCGGCGGTCCGTCTATACGCGTGCGCCCCTTGTTATAATGTTTGAGGCAAGGGAGGAGTTTCAGAATGCGCGAATCTTTCTGTACGTGGTCCGGCAGACGGTGGAAGATGACAGGAAGGTCCTTCGGGGCCCAATATAGTAGAATGTCAATGGGCAGCGATTGCAGCGATAGATCGTCGAGTCTTAGAAGAGAAAAACCATTGTCGACGAACCGTTGTACGGCCTGATTGATCTCACTCGGCCACTGCAGATCCTCCTCCCTTTCAACCATCTGTTGCTGCTGCTGATGATGTTCGCTTCTCGCTGGTTGCCGACCGACTGACACACCGCACACCCCGAGCTGCAAGTCTTATCGAACCGCCGTCGGGTGATGACTCACAGGAAGTCTTATCGGTCCGATAAGAGTTCCGGTTCGAACAGCCGTCGGGTGATGATTCACAGGAAGTCTTATCAGCCCGATAAGAGGTCCGGTCGCTCTGTCGTCAACCACTCGAAGAGCGCAAGGACGTATTGCATTCCCAATGCTGATCCCGCCACCGCTCCGCTCGGAAAGAAGCGGAAGATCGTGCGATTCACACACTCTTTTATAGGTGGACATCCTTCTGAAAACAAGTCCACGACTGGACGGTGTACGCACTGCCGCAACCACTTCGCTTTTTCTCTCCCTTTCACGAATATTTTTGTGACGCCGTCGAAGGCATGCTGAATGACCTCCTTATGAGTATCGTAGTTGTACGTACCGCTATCCCATAAAGGACTGGCGGGGTGGAATTGCTCGATCCAGTCCCGCGTGCGATTATCTTTCTCATCGAGATCCTGGACCAGACAAGGCGGTCGAAACACATACGTCTGACATTTCATTTCTTTGCCTTTTCTTTCCCGCGAATTCGGAATTTTCAACACCGTCAGCAATTTGATGACGAATCGTCCCTTCATGTAGTAACCTTGAATGTCGGCAATGGCGGTTTCCTCCGCACGCCAAGAAACATGTGCCGACGGTGTCGTCATTGATGCTTCTTCTTCTTCTTCTTTTTTGCATACTACTACTTCTTCTAAAGCGATGTCTTTTTCGTTTGTTTCATCGTGAGCCGGCGCAAGAAATAATAAATTCGTCACAAGGCTAGAATGACAAAGCCGGTCACGCAAATTATCCACGAAAGAAAACATAGAACTGAGAATATAATGTCTTCTGTAGTCATGCGTGTGGAGTAGTAGTACACGCTTCGCTCTCCTCTGACTGACTGACGAAATCATAGGACGAAAGATTTGTTTTATATACCGGAACGGCTTATCACATGAAGCGCTCCCTTTTTTTTTTTTTCTTTCTTTCTTACCCTTCAATATCTCTTTCGTGCACCCATGAATTGTGTCGAGAATCGAAACCGAGCCATTTCACGAGACGAAGCGGACCCTTTTTGCGTACGATCCGCTCGACGAGGTATTGATCTGGGTAGCGTGTACGCTGCAATTCCTCAGTGTAAAATCGACCCTCGATCGATTCACCTCGCATGTCATCGAGCGAATACGTCACGGGATTGGACAGATGGACGCGCGCGATTTTGAATAGTTCGGTTCCCCATCGCGCTTCGTAGCCTTTCCGAAAGGGGGAGCTTTTGTACGTGCTCACCCGAACGACGTCACCGACTCGCAATCGATTCGACTTGAGGAGACGCGGGTCGAGCGTCTTCGCGTGGGCGTACACGGTCGTCATTAATTTGTCGTCGGTGACGTCTTTCGGCTTCATACCGATCGTCCTGTGTTTGGTGTTGTTGTAGTCTCGGAGGAGGGAGGGGAGCATGAGGGTCCAGCGGCGCGTACCCTCGGCGGAGAACCGTCTCCACATACGCTCTTTGAGTGTGCGATTAAATCGTTCGACGACGGCTGCCTTTACGTTCGAAAAGGTGGAATAATGATGAATACCGCGCTCTCGAAACCACTTGGCGAGCGTGCTGTTGTAAAATTCGGTGCCTCGGTCGGTTTGCAGGAAGCGGGGCACTCGTCGTCGACCGCCGCCGCTCGACTTCACGATGCGATCGAAAGCCTTCGCCACTTCCGCACCCGTCTTTTTCTTTATCGCTTCCGCCCACGCGTACTTTGAATAGACGTCGATGACCGTCAAGATGTAGCGCATACCTCGATTGGTTTTCGAGTACGGTTGCATATCGACCAAGTCGGCTTGCCATAGGTCATCGAGTCCTTTCGTAATCACTCGCCGCCTCCCGTAACGACGTCGGGCCGGCGCGTGTAATTCCACGGCAAGACCTTGCCGGACAGATGACGTCATCACAAGGACCTCTCTAGACAATAATCCCAGCGTCACGCAGCTCGTCTTCTATTTCTACGATTTCACCGTCGAGCCCGTTGTTCCCGGCGGCCTTCGAAGCGTGCAAAAGACGTAGTCTTTCTACAAGCGTGTTCGGATCGCGCCAATATTTGTAGTCGGGCGCGGTCACGAATCGCAGACCACCCCCCCTCTTCTTATTCTTCTTCTTTTGAAGTCTTGCGCTTTGTCGTCTTTCCTGTCTGAAAAGAGGTGAGATGATATCGCGAAATTTATACGTCTGTGTTGAGTGAAACGGCAAATTTGATTTGTAATACTCTTTGTGTGCGGAACTTATTTCGAGAATTTTTCTGTATTTCAACTTATCGTCTTCCGTAATCGCATGGAGGTTAGGTTCTGCATCAAAAAGTAGTTCGAGAAGACCGGGCTCAGGATAGAACTTGTGTCCCTGCACGTAGAAGGAACCGTCTTCCGGTTGAAGTTCGATTAAACTGTTACCGATGTGAGGTCGGTTTCCAATATAGTACGGACCGTAAACGTCATCTGTCATCCCGGCTTTGGAACGATCTAAATATTGTTTCAACAGAGCGTAATTTTGGGAGGCGATTGTGTTTTCTCTTTCAGACTCTGCGATAGTGCTGAGTGAGTCATGAAATTCATCGCTTTCTTCTTCTTCTTCATCGTCTTCCGACTTGACGAGGTCCTCTTTTACTCGAACGTGAGGTAAGAACGATTTTTTAAACTTTTTTTTTTGTTTCCCCTTCCGTTTTTCTCTCGCCTTGGTGAAGCGCTTTTGAGACGGGAGTCGTGAGATAGGTATCGAGTAATCTATTACGTGCCGTTTCGGATTCTTGCAAGGTGTCCATTTTCTCGCGAACGTTTTCGCGCGCCTTCTCCACTTCACGTTTCAACCTTTCCTCCGGTGTTTCGGGTCGAAGAGGAGCCGGGGGTGGGGAGCGGTGACGGTGACGTGGTGACTTGTCGCGCACTCTCTTTTTCGTTTTCTCAAGCTCGCTCAGGGTCGTCAAATCTCTTTTTTCTCTTCTTTGTGTTTCCCTCTTTACCACCGTTTTTCTCTCTCTCTTTTTTTCTGTCTTCAAGCGACCCCCGAGTTTGGATTTGAGTTTCATCACACCCGCAACACCGAGCGCCGCAGCTCTTTCTCCGAAACTCGCGTCTCTGGACTTGACTCGCTCCCATGCCGCCTTGGCGAGCGATTCGTCTGCTCTTTTGCGTTCTTCACCCCCTCGGTCGTTGTGGTAGGCGATATCGTGTTCCATGCACGCTTTGTCCAACGGATTGATGCCCCGGTCGCCTCTTTGTAGTCTTCTAGTGAGTTTCGTTCCGGGTCCGCAGAACTGATAACCACCGGGAATGTGAAGTTCGAAGGGAAGCTTATCGATCGCCTGATTGAGGATCCGACCTATAAATCCGCTACCTCGATAGCGATGAGGTCGTCGCCGCCCCCGCCGCCGCGTTTCCGCGAAATACGAAGAATGTTGTCGCACGTACACCATCTCGTGAGAGAGTGAAGAGCGTCTCGGATAGAAAAGATGTTTTATAGGAATTGATCGAAACCCGATCGGTAGCGCCCCTTATTGAGCGGACTCGGTTTGCAGATCATCACAAAAGCAAAAGGCTTGGCGCTCCACACTTCGGAGCACTTTGCTTTAAAGTCGTTGAAAGAGCTATAATCGTTTCCGACATGTTCCTTGTAGATGTACTCTAGATTGTTATCGTCTTGTCGGAAAATGATGATTATATTCGCGTTATCTCGAATCAATTGCTTGGGAATTTTCGTGTACGTCTGACATAGATAGAGCACGTCCGTGTGTTTGTGTCTT